>JADHKO010000100.1:0-98878 GCA_019925425.1 Ophiostoma pallidulum
AGGTACAGAATACGTCCTCCCGCCTCGCGCTGCACTACTGCCCGCACTACGCACCCTCGCACTCTCTGGATCGTCTGGATTGGCTGCGCAGTCGCCATCCGTGTGGGCCAGGCCCCCCCCCCCACCCCCCCCCCCGCGGCCCCCCCCCCCCCCACACACCCCCCCCCCGGGGGGGGGGGGCCGCCCCCCCCCCCCCACGACAGAAAACCCCGTCCTCACGCCCGCTCGACGCCCGCCCGCAAGGTGCGCCGCGCTGCCGCCGCCGCCGACGGCGCCAGGTTCGTCGCCCCAAAGTTGTGCAGCCGCTCGCCCACCAGGTACGCCTCGTCCCGGATCCGCAGCTTCCACGACGCGTACACCCCCGACATGCCCCACAGCGACCACACCGCGGCGCCGCCCAGCGCCACCACCGGGAAGCTCAGCCGGTACACGACGCGCGCGTCCGCAATGGGCAGGCTCGCCGGCAGCAGCGAGAAGGCCAGCGTCGACGCCGCCGCCGTGTGCAGGCCCGACGCCACGACGGCCTTGGCCACCAGCAGCGGCAGCCCGATGGCGCCGACCGCCAGCACAAGCCCGGGCACGACGAACGCGCGCGTCAGCAGCCGCACGTCCGGGTCCAGGTTGCCGCGCCGCATGACCGCGCGGATCGCCGACGCCAGCCGCGTCTCGGGGTGCCACGTCGTGATCGTGCGCGTCGCCACCTTGAGGTACAGCAGGCCCAGCGTCCACGACTGGATGATGCGCACGGTATGGCGCGCGTCGTCGGCGCCGCCGCCGCCCGGTGCGTGTGCGTGAGCGTATGCGTGTGCGTATGCGTGTGCCGGCGCGTCCAGGAGCGCCGCCGGCGGGTACATGTACGTGTGCAGCGGGATCAGCGCATACAGCTCCACGAGGGCCGTGCACAGCAGCGGGAACACGCCGAGCACGAACACGTACGCATACACGACCGTGGCGACGCGCTGGGCGGCGCGGGCGCCCGCCTGCACGGCGCTGAGCGCCGACGCCGCCGTAAACGTGCGGCTGAGCGCGTCGTACACGGCCAGCACGGCCGGGCGGATGTGGAACAAGAAGTACGCAGCCGACCCCAGCACGTACATGCCGATGCTAAAGGCGTAGATGTCGTTGGTGCGGACGCCCGCGGGCAGCAGCACCTGGAACAGGCGCCGGCCAAACAGCAGCGGCAGGATGGTCACGGACACGCCCGTGACGGCGGCGAACAGCCAGATGGACACGATGAACAGCAGCACGCGCGCGCGGAAGTGGGGCGGGATGTACACCAGCTGGTACTGGTCGGTCGAGTAGATGTCGTCGCTCGTGTTGGTGTTGTTGTCGCCGTTCACCGACGCGTTGGAGGACGCGAGCGCGTCCGGCTCCGTCTCCGCCTCCTCCTTGCGCAGGTTCGCCTCCGACACGTCCACAAACACCGCCTTGCCCTTGGGGATCTTGACCTGGTCGGACGCGGGGGCGCGCACAAACCGCCCGTCGGGGACCAGCTGCCCCGAGGCCACGAGCGCCCGCTTCTTCACGCCGTAGAGCTTGATGCCGCCGGCCGCCATGAAGATGCGCCGCGCGTCGTAGCCGCCGCCGCCGCCGCCCGCCTCCACCTCGACGCCGTCGGGGTGCGGCGGCAACAGCACTCTGGGCACCACCTCGTTGGTCTCTTCGTCGTACACGAGGACCTGCAGCGACAGCCAGGGGAACCGCAGATACGGCGACTGGGGCGGCAGCGCGAGCACGCCCTCCTCGTCGATCTTGCGCTCGCCAAAGAGGAACCAGGTGATGCGCAGCATGCGCGCGGACTTGCGGAACCACCAGGTGTACATGGCGTGGAGGCCGTCGCTGGGCTTGAAGAACTTGATGGCCTGCGGCATGACAAAGTTGTAGAAGAGCAGGTCGATGGGGAACTCGAGCACGGGCTCGTTGGACGAGTAGTGGATGGGCAGGATGCCGGGCCCGGCGAGGGCCAGGCCCCAGACGACGCCGCCGAGGCAGATGATGACGAGCGCGCCGTAGACAAAGGCCGAGAAGAGGATCTTGCGGAGCTGCGTGGTGACGCTGCGCTCGAGCACGTCGCGGACGGGGTGGAACTCCGGGTCGTCGGGGTCCCGGATAAAGTACAGCACGCCCTTGCGCATGATCTTGCGGCACATGGACACGAACAGCGCAAAGTGGAACATGTAGCCCGTGCCCACAAACCAGTGCACGAACACAGACGTCAGCGGGTAGTTGATGCTGAAGAGCACGCGCGACCGCAGCGTCGTGTCCTCGAACAGCGGCAGCAGCGCCACGTCGAGCAGCACGCCGCAGTACAGCGGGAACACCAGCATCTCGATGCCGATGATCAAAATCACCTTCAGCACGCCGCTGGCCTGGTTGAGCGCGTCGATGAGCGAGGCCTCCCAGTCCTGGCCCGTCGGCCCGTTCGAGAAGGGCATGCCCCGGTGCAGGTAGATGCCCGCCACCAGGCACACGGTCGCATAGCCCAGCAGGATGGCCAGGCAGCGGTCGCCGCTGTCCCAGTACGCAAACGCCGGGTTGACCTGGACGGACTCGAGCGAGTCGAGCGTGATGACCCACGAGCTCGGGTTGGACAGCACGGCCGGGAGTGCGCGCAGCAGCACCCACGCAGCACCGCCGGCGGTCTTGACAAGGTCCACGGCGTCGCCGCCGCGCGTCACGATGTCGCCAGTGACCACCATGGCCAGGCCGCTGCCGACGGCGGCGGCGGCCGTGGCGACTTGGCCCTTGACCGAGATCAGTGCCTCGTGGCTGATGGCCGAGAAGTTCCGGATCTCGCCCGTCGACAGAAACAGCGCCTCGGGGTTCACGTTGTCAAAGACGCGCATGGCGGCCGTCGCACAGAGGTCCCACGTCGTGGCCATGGACGACGCGAGGTAGTCCGCCGCGGGGACCGTCCAGCCCACGGTCGACTGCAGCAGGGTTGCCGCGACGCGCAGGGCATAGAGCGTGACAAATGCACAGCCTCCCAGGACGGCGGCGGCGGCGTCCTGCAGCAGCTTGGAGAGGCCAAAGAGCATCATGACGGGCTCCATGGGGTTGGCCATGAGCCAGGCGCTCAGGCGGCCGAAATTGTACGGCGCGAAAATCCCGAGCAGCAGGGTGACGGTGACCAGGAACGCGCAGAAGAGGAAGTTTTGGAACAGGCCAGCGATGGGGCCGCGCATGCCGAGGAGCTCCATCACGCCCTCGAGGTCTTCGGCGTCCTCAATGGCCTCGGCCTCCATGTTCGCGGCGGCGGCTGCGGCGGCCGCCGCCTCGAAGGCCTCCCGGTCGGCGCCGTTCATCAGAGGGGGCAGCTCCTCGTCCTGGTCAAAGAGCGCCACGTGCACGTCGTCGTCCTGCTCCGCAATGGGAGGCAGGTCAGCCGGGTCAATGTTGTCGAGGTCGCGCCACATGAGGTTTGCGACTCGGTCAAAAAACCCGGCGGCTGGCCGCTGCTGTTGTGGCCGCACGTTCGGGACGTCATTGGGGGCATTCGCATGCACTTCTGCCGCGTCCGCCGGCTCTGCTGTTGCCGTTTCTGCTGCTGCTGCTGTTGTTACTGCTGCTGCTGCTGCTGCTGCTGCTGCTGCTGCAGGGTTGTTCCCACCGCCGACACCCGGCCGCTCGATGCCGCTCGCCCCGCCAGGGTAGGCATCACCCGAAGCTGTGCTTGGTGGGGTGGGTCCGGACAGGTTTGCCGTGTCGCTGTCGGTCCCGCCCGCGGCAGGCTCCAGCAGGTCCCGTTCTTGGCTTGGCCGCTGCCCAAGCCGGTCCTGCGCGGACTCGGGATGGGACGTGAGGAACCAGTTGTTGTTTGCCAGGGGGTTGAGTCCGGCGGGGCCAACGGGCCCGTCTGTGTTGGCTCGTGGACGGAGGCCATATTCGAAGTCGCCGAATGCGGCCGCTTGCCTTTCGCGGCCGCGCGATGCCTCCTCCTCCCGCCCGTCGGTCGTCTCGTCTGGGGCGGGTTCGCCGTCGTCTGCGCGTGCTTTCCCCTTGCTGCTGGACGACAGGAAGTTGCCATTGGCCTGCGCGGCCATATCGTACCAGTTCCGTTCATGGTCGGCAGCCTGGGACTCGCTTTCGAGAGTGCGTGCAGCTCCGTCAGCCTGCGTCTGCTCCTGCTCCTGTGCCGCGACGGAGTCTGCTGCTGCCGTACTGGCGGTGCTGCTTCGGTCCGACTGGCGCCGTTCCGCAACGTTCTGCATCACACGCAGCCAGTACTGCAGATGGTCTTCCAGGCCCTCTTCCCGTGCAATCTCCAGGATTCTCTCCGGGTCGCCGCCGGCACGGCGATAGATGCGCATGTACTCGTGGACGGTTGCGCCGCCATCGCTGGGGAGCGGAAAGTTGCGGTCGAAGTTTGGAATAGCAGGTTCATTGGGCGGCCTCGTCGACCGCGATCCCTCGGCATCCTCTGCTGGCGCGGCCAGCCCAGCCGCATACGAAGCTGCAGACTCGCCGAGCGGCCCGCCATGCTGAACTCCTCGGCCTGAGCCCGACGCCGGTAAGAGAGGTGATGGGACATGGGCCGAGCTTCCGTCGCGCTCGCTGGTGTCGGGCACTGGCGGTCCGTGGTCGTACTGGAATTGAAACTGCGTGGCGAGGTCACCGAGGCGGATCGCCATATCCTCGGCGGCGGCGTCATCGGCATCGAAATCCGAGTCGGTCTCCCAGTCCGAGTCATCCGAGTCCTCGTTCCACGGGCCGCGGTGGCGATGCATGTGGTGGGCGGCTCCTCGTGCTGCGTTGTTCCCACCGAGCGGCAGGCCTGCACCGGGCACGCCGGGGACGCCGGGGACGCCGGGGACGCCGGCACCGTCGTCGTCGCCGTCGACGTCGTCGATCTCGGCAGCAAATGCGGCGCGCATGTTGATCTCGGGCTGCTGCTGCACGACATAGTCGCGCACGAGGATGATGAGGATGAAGCACACGATGACCAAGAAGGTGATAAACTGCCCCTCCATGGCATAGATGACGAAGCGGTTGAGCGACGGAAAGCGGGTCAGGTTGCGCAGGAAGCCGACCTCGCTCAGCAGCGTCGGCGGGGCCACGCCGGGGACCACAGCCTGCGCGGTGCCCTCCGTGGGCGCCAGCAACGACGCCAGCTCCGGTGCGCCGAGCGTATCGAGAAGTGTGCGGACGATGACGGCGATGGAATACGAGGCGGACGCATTGCCCTCGAGGTGGCCCTGGCTCTGCGGGGGGGGCGGCGGCGGGACCAGGGACGCATTGAGCAGGCCGCCGACGGCGCTCGTCGCCAGGGAGGCGGCTGTCGAGGCCAGGGACGACGCCGACTCCGACAGGGCGGACCCGGCCGCGGCCGACGTCAGTGTGCCGACGGCGTCGGCCTTTGGCGGCACCACGAGGCCTTCCTCGCTGACCCAGAAAAAGAAGGACCACTCCCAGCGGGTCAGGACGGGCAGGAAGACCATCCAGACAAAGAACACGAGGACAACACGCAGCCACACGAGGATGTTGCGGATGAAGTACTTGGTGAGGTGCCGCGCAAAGACAAACGTCGGCAGCTGCTTGGGCATGGTGGGCGAGTACAGCTTGGTGAAGCGGAAGGACGTTTTGCACAGCTCGCAGTGCTTCTTCTGCGAATGCGACAGCCACTCCATCAGGCAGTCCTGGTGCACGTACTTGATGCTGCCGCTGCACTTGCACGGGTAGAACAGGGGCTCGCGCGGCGTGGCCTCGCCGCGGCAGATGCGGCACGTGTCCGGCTCCAGGCTGCTTGCGGCGGCGGCAGCGGCATCGAGCGGCGGGCCGGGCGGGCCGCGGGGTCGGGCTGTGGACGCATCGTCGAGAGATGGGCGATGTGCCGGGTGGTGGGAGCTTTCGCGAGGCGCGCCGACATCGCCAACATCCATGGTGGCGGGAATCCGTCCGGCAGGAAGCGGAGGAAGAGAGGGGAGGGGGGTGTTCGGAAAAAAACGTTTTTGGGGGGGGGGGACTCGGATGATGGGATGGGGAGGTCACGCCGAGGCGGGTGGTGACACGTTCAGCGGCTCATTCCGAGGGCCGATGGACGTCGACCCGATGGAGAAAGGATGGGGGGTCGAGATGTCGAGATGGCGATGTCGAGATGGCGATGGCAAAATGGCGATGTCGAGATCGAGATGTCGTTGGATGACGGCTGAAGAGGCGGAGCCGGCAGGGAGCAGGGGACCGGCCTGCAAGTCGATTGAAGCGTGGCACGAAGCAATGGCAGCGCGGATGGCGGCCTGTCGGTGCCGTTCTGGAGTTGAAGAGGCGTGGGATTTCGGGCCGCTGGCGGTGGAAAGCTGCGGAAGTCAAAAGGGCAAAAGGGCAAAAGGGCAAAAGTGCAAAAGTGGAGGATCGTCAGCTCTCGGCGCGTTCTGGCCACAGTGGAAGTGGGTCTGGTTTAGGCATGGAATTACAGCGAAGTGGGAAGGCGCCGCTCGGCCCGTGGGGGGGGCAGGTGCGATGTTGCCGGTGTCTCGGAAAAAGAAATTACCGAGCTGCGCGGACGGCAGGGAGGAACGAGCCACTGTCGCACGACCTGCCCCACTGTCGAGTACAGGCGACTCGGCGTTGGTGTTACAGCCAACGATGCCATGACGGTTCACAACAGGTGAACACCAACAGCATCTGTTGGGGGTTTCTTTGCTACGGTGTAATGGTATCAGGGGGCTTCTATGTTATTTTAACTTTTCGGTTCATTGTATACTGTAATAATTGTTTCTTGCTTTTTTCTGTTTTTCTTTTCGCTATTTTTGCTATTTTTTCTTTTCGTCTTTTCTTCTTTTTTTTCATGTCTAAAAACCTAAAGAAAACAAACGTCACTTGACTTCCCAAAACTAGCATATGTATGTTTTCTCATGGATGTGCTGCTGCCCCCAGCACATATTAGCTGCTACAGACTTCACTGAACGGCCATCCTTGATCCTACCGTCAAAGGACTGACAACAGTCTCGCTAGACATTCTAGACTTGCATGCCGTCTTACAATACAGCAACTGAACTGCTCGAACCCATGCTTCCACGCAGTACCGTACCCACATTGCTGCAACAGCCGCCCACCCCTGCTCACGCCTGCTCACCAGTAGTTCCTCACAAACCACTCGTCTTGCAGAATCTCATCCACCGTCGGCCGGGCCCTCGGATCGAGGCTCAGAATGCGGCCGAGGAGGGCTTTGACGTGCTGCAGTTCGGCCGCCGGCATCGTGTCGCCGAGCTGCCTGTCGAGCATCTGCCCCAACGGTGCGAGGCTGAGCCAGAAAGGGGACACAGGCTGGTCGGGTGCTGCGCGCAACACAATGCGTCCGTCCTCGGTATTGCCCAGGCACGGCGGCAGCTCGCCCCACGCTCCGATGGCGCCGAGCGGGATGCCATCGAGCACCGTGCAGAGCTGAACTAGGTAGTCGCCTGCCAAGCGCGGTTGAGACGGGTGACTTTCAACACTGAAGAGCTTGCGGCTCGTCAAGACCTCGAAGAACAGGCAGCCCACGCTCCAGACATCGAGGACGCGGCCGTCGGGGACGTCGCTGGGCTTTGTCATGAACACTAGTTCGGGCGCACGCACGCGCCACGGCGACACGAGCTCATCATGCGGCGTATCGACAAAGTATGCTGCGCACAGAGCGATCTCTGGTCAGACACGGTGAAGCTTCGGGGGGAGAAAGGGGGGCAGATCCATACCTGCGCTGAGGTCCGACAGCTTGAGGCGGGCGTCGGGGCCGACGTCGGCAAAGCCTACCAGCGGCCGTGATCTCCAGATGTGCAGAGGCGCCGCGCGGAACGCATTGCGTGGGCGGTGTCCCGCTGTGCCCGGCTGCGGCGGCGGCTCGGCGCCGGGCTGCCACAGCGTGCTTTCCGGCTCGCCGTGGAGGCAGCCGTCTGTCGCTGGGCCAGCAGCTGCCGCCGCGGGCCGCAGTGCCAGGGTCATGTTTCCGACGTGGAGGTTCCCGTGCACAATGCCCTGCGCATGCATGAGCTGCAGAGCGTCCAGCACGTTCCGAAGGAGCACTTTGGGATGCTATCCCCTGCCGTGTGCCTCGACAAGCCCGCCAGACCCATTGGACAGTGGCCACATCCCCTGTGCCAGGGCCAGCGGCGGGCCCATCGGCTCGTACACGAGGCACTTGTGAATGCCGTTGTGCCCGGCTTGAGCGAAACTGTCCAGACGCCGCAAAAAGCACCTGCGCAGCAGCGCCGCGTCGGCACGCTCGGCGATGGCCGTGTACATTGCCTCTTCGCGGAGGCCTATCGAATACGCCCTGCCCGCGAAAATCCGCATAGCAACGTAGACGCCTCCTCTGCGCAGGGAATACAGCGGTCAGCGGTGAGCGGTCATTGGGTACACGGCAGAGCACAAACACACGCAGCGCTGCTGCAACTTACACGAGTTCGCGGGCCAGCCATGTCGTCGAGAATGCGTCGTGGCCGAGCTTTCGCATCATTTTGAACCGGCTGTGCCGCGGTGCACCGACGGCGTCGCTAGGGGTGCCGTGATAAAGGGTCTCGCCGACGTCAATGGGGAGGTAGCCCCCCCACGTGTAGCTTTGATACGATTCCATGGTGCCGCCGCGGTCTATGAACGCAGCCTCGCCCGCGGCATGGATCGGGACCATGATGCCAAAAAAAAGAATGCTTTGGTGGGAAGACCGACAAGGATGCTTTTGCGTTGAACGTGACACCGTCATCCGGGGGGAGGCAGCGAAGAAGAGACATCGTGCAGCGTGCGCCTTCTCGCCCTCTTTTCTCGAGTTTTGTCGTTGTTGACATTGCTTGATATTGTGAGAATAGCGCATTTTGGTGCGAATCTACGCTAAATGCACCGCTCTACGGTCCGTTGCCTGGTTGGCCAGCTTAGCCCCACTTTGCCTGTAGCTCGGGGCTGCAGGCGCGTCACGGCAACCGACGCGTTAAGTGCTTTTTTGCTGCCGTCTTCGCACGACATCGTTTCTGCCCAGCAGCCGGCCGACGTCACGACAACACGACAACACGATCCACGCATGCGCATCAGTTGCACCGGATAAAGCAAGAAGCGCGTGAGCACACTGCCGCACCACAGCCACCCACCTCGCGAGACACAATGGCCAGCTTTTTCGACCTCAAGGCGCGGAAGCAGGCGGCGGCCAGCGGCGCTGCGAACAAGGCCGACAAAAGCACAAACGAGACACCGCGGGCACAGCCGTGGGTAGAGAAATAGTGCGTACATCCGCGGATGCGGCTGGGGGGGTAATGGAACGGTGGCTTGGCCGAAAGAGGAGGAAAAAAGAAGAGGAAAAGAGAAAAGAGAACAGAGAAAAGAAAATGAGAAGCTGACCATCCCTACAGCCGGCCAAAGACGCTCGGCGACGTCACCGCCCAAGACCACACCGTCACCGTCCTGCAACGCACCTTGCAGGCATCAAATGTATGTCTAACGACCTCCCTCTCTCCCGCACCCTTCGTTCCACACACGCCCGCAACCGGAACCGGATAGCTGACGCATTGCCTGTTTGCTTGTTTGCCACCCCCCCCCCCCTCTAGCTCCCACACATGCTCTTCTACGGCCCTCCCGGGACAGGCAAGACGTCCACCATCCTCGCCCTCGCCAAGGAGCTCTACGGCCCCGAGTTTATGCGCGCGCGCGTGCTCGAGCTCAACGCCTCCGACGAGCGCGGCATCGCCATTGTGCGCGAGAAGGTCAAGGACTTTGCGCGCATGCAGCTCGCCAACCCGCCCCCCGGCTACAAGGACCGCTACCCCTGCCCGCCCTTCAAGCTCATCGTGCTCGACGAGGCCGACTCCATGACCCAGGACGCCCAAAGCGCGCTGCGCCGCACCATGGAGACCTACAGCAAGATCACGCGCTTCTGCCTCATCTGCAACTACGTCACGCGCATCATCGACCCGCTGGCCAGCCGCTGCAGCAAGTTCCGCTTCAAGAGCCTCGACCAGGGCAACGCGCGCGCGCGCCTCGAGCACATTGCCGCCGCCGAGGGCGTGCCGCTCGCCGACGGCGCCGTGGACGCGCTGATCCGCTGCAGCGAGGGCGACCTGCGCAAGGCCATTACGTACCTGCAGAGCGCGGCGCGGCTCGTGGGCGCCGTCGCCGGCGACAACAACAAAAAGAAGACGGCGGCGGCGGCGGTGGCGGCGGCGGATGCCGAGAGCATGGACGTGGACAACGGGGACGACGACGCGCCAGCGCCCACCGTGCCGCCCGTGACCGTCCGCATTGTCGAGGACATTGCCGGCATCATCCCCGACAGGACCATCGACGCGCTCGTCACGGCGATCCGGCCGTCAAAAAAGAGCGCCGGCGCCGGCTCCACGTACAAGGCCGTGGCAAAGGCGGCCGAGGATCTCGTGGCCGACGGGTGGAGCGCCGGCCAGGTGCTGTCGCAGCTGTACCAGGCGATTGTGTACGACGAGACGGTGCCCGACGCGCAG
The DNA here is from genome assembly GCA_019925425.1 of Ophiostoma pallidulum. Lineage (NCBI taxonomy): Eukaryota > Fungi > Ascomycota > Sordariomycetes > Ophiostomatales > Ophiostomataceae > Ophiostoma > Ophiostoma pallidulum. The sequence goes on from JADHKO010000100.1 coordinate 10,413, forward strand.
AAGAACCGGATCCTGCTCGTCTTCTCCGAGATCGACAAGCGGCTCGTGGACGGCGCCGACGAGCACCTGTCCATCCTCGACCTGGCGCTGCGGATCTCGGCCGTCATGGCCGAGAGGTGACACGGCGGGCGTCGATGACCTCGAAGAGTAGAAAGGAACTTGGGGAACTCGGGGGGGACAAAAAAAGGGAAACGGGAAGGGGGGGAAACGGGACCTGTCGTTCTGTTTTGTTTTGTCGTTTTCACGCATTGTGTTCATGCCATAGATCCAAGCAAGAAGCCATACTGTGGAGTTTTTTTTTTCTATCTGCTCATTCTGGTTTGTGTGTATCATTATCATGTCGACGTGTGAAAAAAATGTAATAGAGGCGCCGCGCTTAGGGTCTTCCGTTGTCTGACTTGAGGAGGCCGAGCTCGCCGTTCAGTGTCGCCCAGATGTCGCCGCCGCCGGCTTGTTTCGTGCCCCCTGTCGGCGGCGGCCCGGCCTTTTTTGTGTTCGCTGCATCACCGCCGCCACCCGCCGCTCCGCCGTCGGGCGCCCGCCCCAAGAGCAGGTCGGCGTCGGCCAGGGCGAGGGTCGCCTGCTCCAGCGCGACCTGCCCCTCCTCCACCCTTTCAAACACGGCCTCGAATGTGGCAATCTTGGCCGAGTCCGCCGCATACGTCCACGCCGCAACCCGCGGGCTCGCACCGTCGGGGCCGCTCGCGCCGCCGCCGTCGCCGCTGCTCGCCAGCACGCCCTTCTTCCGCAAGAGGGCCGCACTGCCGCCGCCAGCGCCACCACCGCCGCCGCCTGGTCCTGCACCAGACCCTGCACCGCCCCGGCTGCCCTGGGGCCCATACCGCGGCAGCAGCTGGCTCTCGTCGGCCAGGTGGTCTAGCATCTGGCACGTGTCCTTGAGCCGCTTTGCCAGGAGCACGTTGTAGTGTGCCTTGTGCGCAATGGCGGCTTTCTGGTCGTGTGCCACGGCCAGCAGCCTCTCGAGATAGGGCGCCAACAGCAGGTGGCCGAGCGCCACGGCCTTTTCGGCACTGGCTGTTGCCGTAGCACCAGACGCTGCCGAAGCGTCCGCCGGGGGCGCTGCGGCTGCCTTGGGGGTGGTTTCCGTTCCCGCCCCTGCCCCCGCCCTCTCCGACTGCGGTGGAAGCTGTGGCATATTCGCAAAGAGCGGGTTCTGGCCTGCTGCCGGTGCTCCCCCCTCCCCCCCGGTTGACATCGTCCCAACGACGGCGACGAGCGACCTCCGTGCTTCGACGTAGCTGGCGTACTTGCTGCGGATCTCGGCGAGTTTGTCTCTCACTTGGGCTTTCTTGTGGCTGCCACCGCCGCCGCCGTCGCCGACGCCATGCCCATTGAGCAGGCTCTGTCGCAGAAGGCGAGTCGACTCGGCTGCCGTCTCGTCTCCGGCCTCGTCCTCGTCGCCGTCGCCCTTCTCCCCGCTAGCAGCGTTGCCGAGCTCCGTTTCGATCCAAGAAATCAGCGCATCGCGCGCCACGCCCAAGGCCCGCAGCTTGGCTGCCGTCGAGGCCGTAGACGTCGTCGCCGACGTCGCCGACGTCGCCGTTCCCTCCCGCCGGGCTGCCTTGGCCTTGGCCGCTGCCAGTCGTTTTTCCTCCTGGCGGAGCACCAGCTGCCCCCGCAGCACCGACTTCTCCAGCTGCGCCACCAGGCCCTCGAGATCGGCGGCTGCTTTGGACGCCGCCGTCGCGGCTTCCCCGTCTGCCGCCGCCCCCGTCGCCACCGCGGCGGCCCGTTCAGCCTCGTCCTCGGCCAACCCGTCCACCACGGCCTTTGGCACCTCTGGAAGCGTCCTCGTCGCGTCTCCGTAGATGAATTCCGGCTGCAGGTAGTCCTCGCCGGCCGCCACCGCCACGGGCCGCTCGCCCAGCGCGTCCAGAAACCGGTTGATGGTCTGCAACCGATCCCGCTTGCGCGTCAGCCTGCCGGCGACCAGATGGTCTTGCAGGATGGACGAGGGGTCCCGGGCGCCAGCACCAGGCGGCCTCGGGGGTGTATCGAGCCCGGCGCCCGACGATGCCGATCCCTTTGCCACCGCCGCCGCGTTCTGCTCAAGCGCTCGCCGCGCCTCCAGGTTCGCCTGCAGCGCCCGCAGGTAGTCGCGCTGCAGGCCGCGGGCCTCGGGCAGCACCACCGTGTCGCCGGCAACGCCCACCAGCGCCAGGCAGCCGCTGTCAAGGACATCGCTGCCGCCCTTCAAGCTCGCCGCCAGATGCGCTTTGAGGACGCGCCGGACGTGAGCCGCCTCTTCGCGCGGGCGCACAAACGGCTCGAGCGCCGTGCGGATGCTCTGCGCCGTGTCTGCTGGCGATGTCATGGTGGCCCAATGGAAGGGCGGTGAAGCATAGCTGAGCTGTATTGACAAGAGAGACGCGCTGCCGTCGACGTTGCAACAGCGTGGTGTTCAGCGTGGTGTTGACCTCGGACGTCGGCCCAGCCAATCGCCGGCGTGGCCTGGCCTGCGGCAGCCGCCCAGTGGGTGGTGGGGTTTTGCTTTGCGCCTGGGCGATTTTAGTATTTTATTTCTGATTTAATTTAATTCCCGCCGCAGCCTGCTTGGGGCTAAAAAATTCAACAACAAAGGAAGGCACGCCCCAGCACTTCAAAATCAGCATCACGCAGGTAATCGGTCAAGGACGGCCGTTGTTGCATTTCGGTTTCGGTTTCGGTTCCTTCTTCGCTCTTTCCCGCAACGCCTCGACGACCCCCCTCGTTCTTTCCTTCCGGCGCAGCTTGTCTCGGACACGGCTCCACACCCCGACGGCCTACTGACCAAAACCTGCGAGCTGCATCCCTTGGGGTGCCTCCATCTCTTCTCCGTCTCTCTCTCTGCCTCTTCCCCTCCGCCATCGACACGCAGACACAACCCCCCCCTCCACCGCCACCATGGCGAACTACGACCGCGATGTCTCGCAGTACAAATACTCGGCAATGTCCAACCTGGTCCTCCAGGCGGACCGCCGCTTCATCGCCCGGAGGAAGGACGAGCCGACCGGCGACCCGGAGTCCATGGCCGGCCGTCTCCTGATCCAGGACATGGGCTCGCGCATTGCGCGCGAGGCATTGCCGAAGACGAAGAAGGCCTCGGCGATGCCCGACGTCAAGCTCGGCAACCTGCGCGAGGGCGCGGCCGTCCTGCAGCGCGAGCAGCGCAAGCGCCAGGGCCAGTCGGCTCTGCGCGGCACAACCGTTCTCGCGGGCGCCGACTTGCTTGTCGAGGGCCTGCGGTACCGGCCACGGACGAGCGCGACACGGGCCACCTTTGAGCTCATCCTGTCGCTCGTCGCGCGGACGCTGGGCGGCGTGTCGCAGGAGATTGTGCAGAGCGCAGCCGACGCCGTGCTCGAGTACCTCAAGGACGACGACCTCAAGGACTACGACAAGAAGAAGGAGGTGGACGACATCCTGGGCGCCACGCTGAGCCCCAAGGAGTTCAACGAGCTGGTCAACCTAGGCAAGAAGATCACCGACTACGACGTACAAGACGACGACGAGGACGAAAACCGCGATGCCCACATGCACGGGGCCGACGAGGAGGAGATCGACGAGCGCCAGGGCGTCGCCGTTGATTTCGAGGACGAGGACGAGGAGGAAGACGCCATCGTCAACGAGGTCCGCGACATGTCGTCCGAGGACGAGGACGGCGGCGACGACGGCGACAGCGGCGACGACGGCAACAACGTGGACGACGACCGGCCAGGCCTCGCCGAACAAGCAGCTGGCGGCGACGCGGGCATCGACCGCGACGAGGAAGAACTGGGCTTTGTGGAGGGCGACGCCATGATCATCGACCCGTCAGCGTCAGGGGCGGCCGGCGGCCGGCGCGGCGGGCGGAAGGCCAAGGCCACAGCCAAGGACGAGAACTTTGTGCCCGCGCGGGACATTGACGCGTACTGGCTGCAACGGCAGATCGGTCGGCTGTACCCCGACGCGCATGTGCAGCACGACAAGACGACACAGGCACTGCACATCCTGTCGGGCGAGCCCGACGAGCCCGAGGGCAGCGAGAAACCGCTGCACGAGATCGAGAACGAGATGATGGAGCTGTTTGACTACGAGCACCCGGAGGTCACCCAGAAGCTCATTGACAACCGTGACAAGATTGTGTGGCTGACGAAGCTGGCGCGCGCCGAGAACGACGAGGCGCGCAGCTCCATTGAGCGTGAGATGGCCTCCGAGGGCCTGCGCTGGATCCTCAACGAGCTGCACGGCAAGACGAGCGACGACGCCGTCAAGAAAGGCAAGATGGAGATCAAGATGGACGTCGACTCAAAGGCCTTTGGTGCCGCGGGCCAGCCAGCAAAAGCCGAGGAGGGCAAGGACGGCCAGCTGGTCGGCGGTCTCCAGCCCAAGCGCGCCATCAACCTGGAGAACCTGATCTTTGAGCAGGGCAACCATCTGATGACGAACCCGCGCGTGTCTCTGCCGGACGGGTCGACAAAGCGTGTCTTCAAAGACTACGAGGAGATCCACGTGCCGCCGCCCAAGAAGCGCAACGACCCGAAGGATGCCGACATCCCCATCACCGAGATGCCTGCGTGGGCACGCGGCCCCTTCAGCAGCGCCAAGGCGCTCAACCGTATCCAGTCCCGCTGCTACCCGTCGGCGTTCGAGGACGACGGGAACCTGCTCATCTGCGCCCCCACGGGCAGTGGCAAGACCAACGTGGCGATGCTGACCATCCTGCGCGAGATTGGCAAGAACCGCGACCCGGCCACCGGCGAGATCGACCTCGACGCCTTCAAAATTGTCTACATTGCGCCGCTCAAGGCCCTGGTGCAGGAGCAGGTCGGCAACTTTGGCAAGCGCCTCGAGCCGTTCGGCATCCGCGTGTCCGAGCTGACGGGTGACCGCCAGCTCACCAAGCAGCAGATTTCCGAGACCCAGATCATCGTCACAACACCGGAAAAGTGGGACGTCATCACCCGCAAGGCTACCGACCTGTCGTACACCAACCTCGTACGCCTCATCATCATCGACGAGATCCACCTGCTGCACGACGACCGTGGCCCTGTCATCGAGAGCATTGTCAGCCGCACCATCCGCAAGACCGAGCAGACCGGCGAGCCGGTGCGCCTCGTCGGCCTGTCGGCAACGCTGCCCAACTACCGCGACGTCGCCAGCTTTCTTCGCGTCGACCCGAAGACGGGCCTCTTCCATTTTGACGGCTCCTACCGTCCCTGCCCCTTGCGCCAGGAGTTCATTGGCGTCACAAACCGGAAGCCCATCAAGCAGCTCAAGACGATGAACGACATCACGTACACCAAGGTGCTTGAGCATGTCGGCAAGAACCGCAACCAGATGCTCATCTTTGTGCACTCGCGCAAAGACACGGCCAAGACGGCGCGCCACATCCGCGACAAAGCCATGGAGCTCGAGACCATCAACCAGATCCTCAAGCATGACTCGGGCAGCCAAGAGATCCTGCGGGAGGCCGCCGACCAAGCCGTCGACAAGGACCTCAAGGACTTGCTGCCCTACGGTTTCGGCATCCACCATGCCGGCATGAGCCGCGCCGACCGCACCGATGTCGAAGATCTTTTTGCCCAGGGCGCGATCCAGGTGCTGTGCTGCACGGCCACGCTTGCTTGGGGTGTCAACCTGCCTGCCCACACCGTCATCATCAAGGGCACGCAGGTCTACTCCCCCGACAAGGGCAGCTGGGTCGAGCTGAGCCCCCAGGATGTGCTGCAGATGCTTGGTCGTGCCGGCCGGCCGCAGTTCGACACCTACGGCGAGGGCATTATCATCACCACCCAGAACGAGCTGCCGTACTACCTGTCGCTTCTCAACCAGCAGCTTCCCATCGAGAGCCAGTTTGTCAGCCGCCTCGTCGACAACCTCAATGCCGAAATCGTGCTGGGCAATGTGCGCTCGCGCGACGAGGCCGTGGAGTGGCTCGGCTACACGTACCTCTTTGTGCGCATGCTGCGGTCGCCCGGCCTGTACCAAGTCGGCGCCGAATACGAGGACGACGAGGCGCTCGAGCAGAAGCGCGTCGACCTGGTGCACTCGGCGGCCCTGGTGCTTCGGAAATCCGGCCTCGTCAGGTACGACGAGAAGGCGGGCCGGCTGCAGTCCACCGAGCTGGGCCGCATTGCCTCGCACTACTACATCACGCACGGCTCCATGGAGACGTACAACAACCTGATCCAGCCGTCCATCACCACGATCGAGCTGTTCCGCATCTTTGCGCTGAGCGCCGAGTTCAAGTACATCCCTGTGCGCCAGGAGGAGAAGCTGGAGCTGGCCAAGCTGCTGGGCAAGGTGCCCATCCCCGTCAAGGAGAGCGTGGAGGAGCCGCACGCCAAGATCAACGTGCTGCTGCAGGCGTTCATCACGCGCCTGCAGCTCGACGGCCTGGCCCTCATGGCCGACATGGTCTATGTCACGCAGTCCGCCGGCCGCATTCTGCGTGCCGTCTTTGAGATCACCCTGCGAAAGGGCTGGGCGTCTGTGGCCAAGACGGCGCTCGAACTCTGCAAGATGGTTGAGAAGCGCATGTGGCCCACGGGCTCGCCGCTGCGCCAGTTCCACAACTGCCCGCGGGACATCTACCAAAAGGCCGAGCGCATCGACGTGCCGTGGAAGAGCTACTTTGACCTGGACCCGCCGCGCATGGGCGAGCTTCTGGGCATGCCCAAGGCCGGCACGACGGTGTGCCGCATGGTGGCCAAGTTTCCGCGCCTGCAGCTGCAGGCGCAGGTGCTGCCCATCACGCGGTCCATGATGCACTTTACGCTGACGATCACGCCCAACTTTGAGTGGGACGACGACCTGCACGGCCTGTCCGAGAGCTTCTGGATCCTCGTGGAGGACTCGGACGGCGAGGACATTTTGTTCCACGACCAGTTCCAGCTGCGCAAGGACTATGCGCTGTCCGAGAACAACGAGCACATTGTCGAGTTTACCGTGCCCCTGACGGATCCGATGCCGCCCAACTACTTTGTGTCCGTCATCTCGGACCGCTGGATGCATGCGGAGACGCGCCTTGCCGTGCCGTTTATGAAGCTGCTGCTGCCGGACAAGTTCCCGCCGCACACGGAGCTGCTGGACATGCAGCCGCTGCCGGTGTCCGCGCTCAAGACAAAGGACTACGTCGCGCTGTACCCGGAGTGGGACACGTTCAACCGCATCCAGACCCAGACGTTCAACTCGCTCTACGCGACCGACCAGAACGTGCTGGTCGCGTCGTCGACCGGCAGCGGCAAGACCGTGTGCGCCGAGTTTGCCCTGCTCCGGCTCTGGGCGCAGCAGGCAAAGGACGGCGACGACGCCGCCGACGTGCGCGCCGTGTACGTCGCGCCTCTCCAAGAGCTGGTCGACGTGCGCTTCCGCCATTGGGAGAAGCGCTTCAGCAAGCTGCGCGGCGGCGGTCGCGTCGTGGTCAAGCTGACGGGCGAGGCGACCAACGACCTGCAGCTGCTGCGGCAGGGCGACCTGATCCTGGCCACGCACGCGCAGTGGGACGCGCTGGCGCGGCGGTGGCAGCGGCAGAAGCTCGTGCAGTCGGTGCGCCTGTTTATTGCCGACGACCTGCACATGATTGGCAGCGACAGCGCGCAGGGCTACCAGTACGAGCTGCTAGTGTCGCGCATGGCGTATGTTCGGGAGCAGCTGCTGGAGCAGCAGCAGGGCACGTCCGGGGCGGCCGCCAGCCTGCCGCCGCTGCGGATTGTCGGCCTCAGCGTGTCGCTGGCCAACGCGCGCGAGATGGGCAGCTGGATCGGGGCGACCAAGCACGACATCTACAACTTCAGCCCGCAGGTGCGGCCGGTGCCGCTCGAGCTGCACATCCAGTCCTACTCGGTGCCGCATTTCCCGTCGCTGATGCTGGCCATGGCCAAGCCGACCTACCTGGCGATCACGCAGCTGTCGGCAGCGCAGCCGGCGCTCGTGTTTGTGCCGAGCCGCAAGCAGACGCGCGCGACGGCGCGCGACCTGCTGCTCGCGTGCGTCGCCGACGACGACGAGGACCGGTTCCTGCACGTGGACCCGGCGCAGCTGGGCCCGCTGCTGGACAAGGTGCAGGAGGCGGCGCTGCGCGAGGCGATCTCGCACGGCGTCGGCTACTACCACGAGGCGCTGAGCGAGACGGACAAGCGCATCGTGCGGCACCTGTTTGTCAACGGCGCGCTGCAGGTGCTGGTGGCGTCGCGCGACGTGTGCTGGGAGCTGGACTGCACGGCGCACCTGGTGGTGGTGATGGGCACGCAGCACTTTGACGGGCGCGAGCACCGGTACGTGGACTACGCGCTGAGCGAGGTGCTGCAGATGTTTGGGCAGGCGCTGCGGCCGGCGCGCGAGGCGAGCGGGCGCAGCCGCGGCGTGCTGATGGTGCCGGCGGTGAAGCGCGAGTACTACAAGAAGTTTCTGAACGAGGCGCTGCCGGTGGAGTCGCTGCTGCACGACAACCTGGCGGACGCGTTCATGACGGAGGTCAGCACGAAGACGATCACGTCGGGCGACAGCGCGCTGGAGTGGGTGACGCGCACGTACCTGTACCGGCGGCTGTGGGCGAACCCGAGCTACTACAGCCTGGCGGCGCGCACGGACGACGCCATGGGCCAGTTCATGACGGAGCTGGTGGAGGACACGCTGCGCGAGCTGAGCGACACGAAGCTGGTGACGATCGACGACGACGACGGCACGGTGACGCCGACGAACGGCGCGCTGGTGGCGGCGCACTACAACCTGTCGTACGTGACGATGCAGACGCTGCTGCTGTCGCTGACGGGGCGCACGAAGCTCAAGGGCCTGCTGGAGATTGTGACGGCGGCGGCGGAGTTTGAGGCGATCCAGACGCGGCGGCACGAGCAGGGCCTGCTGCGGCGCATCTACGACCGCGTGCCGGTCAAGCTGGCGGCTTCTTCGGGCGGCGGCGGCCACGGGCCGGACTTTGACGCGCCGTCGACCAAGGCGTTTATCCTGCTGCAGGCGCACTTTTCGCGCATGCAGCTGCCGATCGACCTCGCCAAGGACCAGGAGCTGATCGTGCGCAAGACGCCCAGCCTGCTGAGCGCGGCGGCCAACCTGCTGGTGGACGAGGGCCACCTGAACGCACTGCAGGCGATTGAGATGATGCAGATGGTGGTGCAGGCGATGTGGGACCGCGACAGCCCGCTGAAGCAGATTCCGCACTTTGCGCCGGAGGTGATCAAAGTGGCGGAGAAGTACGGGTAAGTTGTCTCTCTCAGTGTCCACTCGCACATCATCCCCCCTCCCTTTTAGACTGTTTGCTAACGCCTATCTCTCTCTCCAGAATCAAGGACGTCTTTGATTTCATCGACAAGATGGACCCCGAGGAGAACAAGAACTACAAGAGCCTCGTCAAGGACCTGGGGCTCACGCAGGCGCAGCTGGTCGAGGCGGCGCACTTTACCAACGACAAGTACCCGAACATGGCGCTCGACTTTTCGGTGGAGGACGAGGACCAGCTGGAGACGGGCGAGGACATGTTCTTGAAGGTCAAGCTGTCGCGCGAGGAGGACGAGGAGGACGAGGAGGACGAGGAGGACGAGGAGGACGAGGACAAGGACGATGCCGACGACGACGACGACAAGCCGTTTGACAACGCCGTGCACTGCCCCTTCTTCCCCGGCGAGCGCACCAGCGGCTGGTGGCTGATTGTCGGCGAGGAGAGCACGAAGACGGTGTTCTGCATCCGCAACGTGACGGTGGGCCGCAAGCCGCTGGAGCTGCGGCTGAAGGCGCGGCTGCCGGACGAGCCGGGCAAGCACACGTTCAAGCTGTACCTGCTGAGCGACAGCTACGTGGGCGTGGACCAGGACCCGTCGTTTACCGTGACGCTTGCCGAGGGCATGGAGGAGGACTCTGAGGAGGGGAGCGAGGAGGAGTAGGGGCTGCTCTGCCCAGGAAAAGTGTATATGTAGTACTTGCTGCGGCGTCTATTTGCGGCGATCTGACGATGTTCTGTCGTCTGTCTCCCTGTGGTTTATGTAGTTTATTTTTTGGTTTTTTTTTTCTTTTTTTTTTCTTTTTTCTTTTTTCTTTTATTTTCTTCTTTTTTCTTCTTTATTTCTGCCATGTCCCCATCCCGACCCCGGTCCAAGCTCCCGTCAACGAGACCCTCCAGCGGTTGTCCACACACAGGCTCGGCACATCCGTTCTCTGGCCGCGGCACCCGCGCTGCTTACTGTCTTGCACCAGGTGAAGGCGATCTGTGAATAGTGAACAGTGGCGACAGCTCCACTAACGCCGAACGCCCAACAGCATCTGGCAACCAGGGAAGGAGCTAATCGAGAGAGCAGCTGCCGGCGACGGCACACATCGACGTAATTCTCGGGGAAATAACGTGACCTCGGCGGCAAATAAACGAGACAAGCTCCCACGTCACGTCGGCGTCTGCGTCCTGCTGGGCCACGCCTCTCCTCCTCGCCCAGTCTCCCACCCCCCATCGACAGCAGCTTCACCCATCATCGCCATCCGTTCGTTGCGCCCGGCACCGTACCGTCCAATCCTGTTTCCGACGAACTGCCCGACTGAGCGCCCTGCATTGGCGGACGAGGCAAAGCACCAAGCTGAAGGCACAAGCAGAAGCAGAAGCAGAAGCATACGCAGAAGCGGAACGAAGAAGCAGGCGACAACAGACCACAGCAGATCCGTCTCCCGGCTTGCATCCCACAGATCATCCGTCTCCCACCAGTGCCCCGGCCCAAGCCCACGTCCGACCCCGACCGTCTCCAATCCCATCTCTCCCTCCCTCCCCTGCCCCCCGATCGCCGACAATGGCCGACACCGTGCCCGACCAGCCAACCGACGCTGCAGCCGACGCTACAACGGCCGTCGCCCCGGCCAACACGGCCATCGATACCCCTGCCGCGCAGCCTGCGCGCGACGGCAAACACCCCGATGCGCCCAGCGTTGGCGACACTGGCGGAGGCCGCGCTGAGGCTGAGGCTGAGGCTGATGCTGATGCTGGTGCTGGTGCTGGCTCGCCTGCAGCGACGACGCCCGCGCATGCGACCGAGCCCGCAGCGGCAGCCGGGCGTGCCAGCAGCATCCCTGCTCGAGCGAAAGGTATTGCTTGATTGGCCAGCGCCGTCTTGGCCAGCGTTATTTTCCTATTTTTCTTTGCTTTAAAAATAATACCCGCCGGCCCCCCCGTTCCTGCCATCTTTATTTTCCTCCTGCTCTCTCTCGCGGCCGCCCTGCTCCACTCCAGTCGCAATCCCGTCCCTTTGCTCTCTCGCCTCTCACGGCCGCTCTCTCCTTCTTCGTGCCTTGTCTCCTTCCCCCTTCGCTGCCCACTTTAATTACCACGCCAGCGCGCTGCGTCGCTCCTTCTCTCTCTCCCCCCCCCTTCCCTTCCGTCCTTCTGTCGCCCTCTTCGCACCTTCCCTTCCTCCCCTTGGGCCCCCTTCCTCCTAGCACGCGCGCATTTCCCTTTCCCCACGTCACGCGAAAAACGCAGCGCAGCCACACGCTGGAAATCAAACCCCAACAAGAAACGAGAAAACAAAAGAGACAAGCACCAAGCCAAAAAAACCCCCCCCCGAGACAAGGCACACCAGAAGAAGCACTTCCCAACCACAAACCCTCCTCCCACCCACGCACCACAATCCATCGCAATTCTGCCAGAAAAAGACCTCCAACACAAGGGCTAACGTGTCAATCCTCCTCGCGTCCGCGCTCCTTTTGCGTCGCGTTTTTTTCTTTCCTTTTTCTCTTCGATTCAGCTCCCGACGCAAGCGCATCCGCTGCGACCCAGCGAGACCCCCCCGACGACACCAGCGCGATGGCGGACGCCGCGAAAGAGGACCAGGCGCCGGCCGCTGCGCCCGCTGCTGCGTCGCCCGAAGCTGCCAAGGCCGTCGACGATGTGACGGTGACGGAGACGACGAAGACGGATGGCGCGGATGGCGCGGATGCGGAGACGCGTGCCGAAGCCGCCGCGGAGGACAAAGTGGACGGCGCGCCGGCTGCGGACAGCGACAAGAAGAGCGACGGCGATGAAGCTGCTGCTGGCGCTGACGCTGCTGCTGCTGGCGCCGCCACATCCACACCGGCAAAGCCTGCAAAGACGCCCACATCCCTGGCCCGCCGTAAGTCGGTTGGCCAGAAGCTGAACCGCAAGGGCTCCAAGGCGCGGATGGTGCACCTCGACGCCAAGCCGGGCGACCACTACTTTGTCAAGCTCAAGGGCTACCCGGCGTGGCCCGTCGTCATCTGCGACGAGGACATGCTGCCGGCGTCGCTGACCAAGGGGCGCCCGGTGACCGCGGCGCGCCCCGACGGCACCTACCGTGAGGACTATGCCGACGGCGGCAAGCGCGCCGCTGACCGCACATTCCCGGTCATGTACCTGTTTACCAACGAATTGTACGTGGCCTGCCCTCCTTTCAGCTTCTCTCCCCTTCTCGACAGCCTGCTAATTTCCCCCCCACCCTCTCCGTCTCCAGTGGATGGGTGCCCAACCAGGACCTGCACGACCTCGACCCGGAAAAGGTGCTCGACGCCGTCAACGACAAGATGCGCAAGGACCTGCAGAAGGCCCACCAGATCGCCGCCGAGAGCCACCCGCTGAGCCACTACAAGGACCTGCTGCGCCAGTTCCAGGAGGAGCTCGCGCTGGTCGAGCAGGAGAAGCTCCGCGTGGCCGAGGCCAAGCGCCTGGCGGCGGCCACGCCCAAGAAGGCCAAGAAGCCGGCGGCGGCGGCCAAGGGCGAGGACGTTGACATGCTGGACGTGCCCGACGACGACGACGACGAGGCGACGGCAGCGGCGGCGGCGGCAGCGGCGGCGGCCAAGAAGAGCAGCAGCAAGAAGCGGAAAGCCGAGGAGGATGCGCGGACGCCGCAGCGGTCGGACTCGGTCAAGAAGCCCAAGATCAAGATCACATCGTCGGCCGCCGCGACGCCCAAGAGCAACGGCACGCCCTCGTCGAAGAACGCCAAGTCCTCGGACGCCAAGGCCAAGGCCAAGGCCGAGCCGAAGGCGGCCGCAGCGCCGAGCGAGCCCGAGCTGAACCCCGAAGAGAAGCGGCGGCGCAAAGTGGTATGCCTTTCTCTCCCCCCCCTTTTTTTTGTTTCTTTTGTTCTTTGGACACCCCCGTCTCTCCCCTTTTTTCTTCTCCTTCTAACACCCCCCATAGAAGGAAGTCCTGTTCCTGCGGCACAAGATCCAAAAGGGCCTGCTGCCCCGCGACGAGGCGCCCAAGGAAGAGGAGATGGGCGGCGTGTCCGACTACCTCACGAAGCTCGAGGGCTTCCCGGATCTCGAGGTCGGCGTGATCCGCGAGACGAAGATCAACAAGGTGCTCAAGGCCATCCTCAAGATCGTCTCGATCCCGCGCGACGAAGAGCACAAGTTCAAGGTGCGGTCGCAGACGCTGCTCGAGAAGTGGAACAAGCTCCTCGCCGCCGCACCGGCCGCGGAACAGCCGTCGACGACATCCGACGCGGCCGCCAACGGCACCACCACGAACGGCGAGGCCAAGGGTGCCACCAAGGACGCCGCCAAGGACGCCGCCAAGGCCAACGGCGTCAAGAAGAGCAGCGACGCCGACAAGGTGACCGACAAGGCGGCCGACAAGGCGACCGAGGAGACAAAGGACGCGACGGCCTCAGAACCGGCAGCGGCCGAGACCGAGAAGCCCGAGAAGCCCAAGGAAGAGGTGTGTACCCCCCCCCCCCCCCCGGCATTATTGTCTGTGGTATTGTTTTGGCGACCGTCCAACTAACCTCTGTTTTCTTCCCCCACACAGCCTGCGGCCGTCGAGGCGACAGCGTAAACAGCGCAAATCGAACGGTCCCGACACGCCCTCCCTTCCCCTCCGACCCCCTCCCCACGACGGCTGCGACCCTTGCGTGAACGCGACCCAAAGCAAAGTCGCATGGGGGGTCCTATAAAACACACAAAATGTCACATGTATTTTGGTGTTGCTGTTGTTGCAGCTGCTGCTATTTTTGGACGCTGTTTGCTATTTGAGACGGGATCTTTTCCTCAATGTGTTTTTTCCTTCTTTTCTTTTCGATTTCCATTTCCTGTCTCTCCTCTTGTTTAACTTTCTTTTCTCTTTCTGGTGGTATTCTTTTGGAACGGCTCTCTCTTATGTGTGTCTTGTCTAATGTGTCTTTTTTCTTCTGCTTCTTTTTCGTTTATTACGCCGTGCATCCTTTTCTGTTGAACTTGTTCCTGATTTTCCCATCGGCACGGGAGGAAAAAAAAGAGAAAAAAGAAAAAAAGAAAAAAGAGAGAGGGGGTGACGAGAGAGACGAGGCGGACAGGCGTGGCCAGACGACAAAAGACACGGAAGACGGCGGACAGAGGTGGACGTCGAGGTTGGGCAGCGCTGCTGCTGCTGCGCGGCCGAGACGAACAGACGCCCCGCGCACACGGGTCGCATGGGATGGTACGATATAGGGGCGACGGGGCGCAACGGCAGATAGCAACCAGAATGTTTTCTCTTTCCTTTTTCTCGTTTTCCTTTTTCTTTCTCCCGTCCTTCTGTCCCAATCTTTGTTTCTGACGGCATTTTGGCTCTGCGTTTTCCGTTTCCGCTGGAGAACGCCAGCAAAGCGCAACGCCAGCCGGCCGCAGAGATGACGACGATGCAGACGCGAGGCAGCGTGAACAGAGAGGAACGGCAGGGATGCAGACACGACAATGCCAGCAGAGCGAAGATGAAGCTGCAGTCGGCGCGGCGATGTTCCAGCGGGTCTTTCCACCGTTCTTTCCACCGTCTCCCAGCGTCTCCTGCCCCTGCGCCGCAGCGACCCGCTTTTTTAAAGCTGGCCCCGTAGACGCGCGACGCGCTTTGGTCGGGGGGGGGGGCCACTTTTGCGCAGAAAGACAGCAGCAGCTCCCCGAAATATTATGGAGCAATACTACAAGAATAGTGCGTGTGTGACCTGCACAGGCGTACCTTCCCGTCCCGAAACAGGATGGCGGCCACGCAACGGGCAGCGACGAGCAAACCGCAAACTGGGCAACGACGACCGGCACACAAGAGGGCGCCCGTGATGCCGCAAGCGATTCCCACAGAGGGACGCCGTTCATAGGGAGAAAGAGGCGTTTGCCGGGACGTTCGCAGGGCACCAATACGAGGCGACCCGCCCTTCTACCAGAAACGAAGAGACAAAGGGACGAAATGGCCGCCAACGCGGGCGACGAGGCGGAGACCAGCATTGTGCATCGGGTGCGTTCTTCTCTTTTTCTGTCTCTCTCTCTCACGCCTCCAATGGACACTGACGCCGCCCAGGTTGCGTACATCTTTGATCCGTCCGACGACGAGGCAGACGAGGATGGCGGCGTGGCCACCTCACCATCCACAGCGCCACGGCCACGGGCGGCGGCGGTGACTTCTCCTTCTTCTACGCGCCGCAGTGGTGGTGGCGGCGGTGGCGGCCGCAAGCACCGTGTTGCCCGGGGTGCCGAGGACGCAGACGCAGACGACGGCGGCGGCGGCGGCGGCACGACGCCGAGCAAGAGGCGCCGCACGCAGGCCAAGGGGGACGACGACCGGGGCGGCGGCGGCGGCGGCGGCAGCAGCAGCAGCACTGCCTTGGCCGCCTTCCCGCCGCTGATGCAGGGCCGCGAGGCGCCTGAGGCCGTCGCGCGGCGCGCGCAGCTGTTCGCGTCGCTCTGGTCGCAGCTCGACGGCCGCATCCAGTCCGTCCTGCAGCGCTCGAACGAGGCGACGCTGCGCGCCATCATGGACTTTGTCGAGACGCCAATCGAGTATGTGTTTTTGGCGGTTCCCGCCCCACGATCAACCAATCTTCCAATCTCCCAATCGCTAACAAGAGCAGGGCCAAAATGCCGGCGGCGTTTGTTATCCTCGGCCCGGCCGCCACGACGGACATGCTGCTGTTCCGGCAGCTGGCGGCGTCGCTCGCCGCGAGCGAGACGAGGAGCAGCAGCGACGGTGACGATAACGGTGAAAGCGGCAACAGGAACGACAGCAACAACGGCGGTGGTGGTGCCGCGTCGACGGACCGGCGGCGGCGGTGTGTCCGCCGCATGGTCCGGCTGCGCGCCGCCGAGGCACCCAACCTGCGCGCGGTGCTCAAGACGATCGTGCAGGTGGCCACGTCGGCAGCAGCAGCGGCGACATCCGACAACGACGCCGAAGAGGATGTCGTGGCACAGGATGTAGGTTTTATTTTTCCGTGGTCGGCTGAAATGGGCTCAAAGTCGAGGGGGTAGAGAGAGAGAGAGAGAGAGAGTAGGTCAATATCCTCCCAGCGCAACGCTGACACGTCACAGGGCCGCAAATATCTGGCGTACGACCTCGAAGCCGTCGCTGCGGCCATCGGCAGCCACGCGTCCAGAGGAGGCGGCGGCACGAACCCCACTGCGTCTCGCATCGTCGTCGCCTTCGAGGACAGCGAGGCCTTTGACGCCGCCTTGCTGGCCGACCTCCTCGGCTTCCTGCACTCCTGGCTCGACCGCATCCCCTTTGTGCTGGTGTTCGGCGTCGCCACCTCCGTCGACCTGTTCCAGGCGCGCCTCCCCAAGCAGGCCGCCCACCGACTGGCGGCCGCCCAGTTTGACGTGGCGCCGTCGTCCGCCGTGCTCGACCGCCTGGTGCGGCGTGCCGTGGCCGCCGCCGACGTGCCGCTGCGCCTGGGGCCCACGCTCCTGCGGAGCCTTGCCGAGCGGCAGGACGAGCAGGTCACGGGCGTCTCCGTCTTTGTCAACTCGTTAAAGGTAAAGTTGTCTCAACAGAAAGATGGGCTTTTGTCATTGTGTGCAGCGTTTACTAACCGAGCAAAAAAACAATCCGACTATAGTACGCGTACATGTGCTACTTTTATGCCAACCCGCTGAGCGTCTTCTTAATGGACGGCGGCGGCACCAGCGCTGCGCCAGACGCCTTGCTCCAGAGCCACCCAGACTACCTCGCTGCCGTCCGCGAGCTGCCGTCCTTCCGCCGCCACGTCGAGGCGCTCGTCGCCGACGACAGGCTCGAGGACGCCCGGCGCTTTCTGCAGAGCGACGCCGACGAAGACGGGACTGCCCACCTCCGACAGGCCGTGGCCGACCAGCTGCACTACCAGCGCCGCTGGACAAAGCGCCTGGCGCGCGCCCTGCACGTGGTCTCTGCGAGCGGCGTCTTCCCCGGCCAGTCGTTTACGGAGCTCTACATTGCCGCGCTCGAGGGCGGTCGTCGTGGCGGCGCCAACAACGAGGACGCGTTCGCGCTGGACGCCGGCGACACGTCCCTCGCCTCGAAAATGACCAGCGCCATCCGGCGCATGGGGTCGGCGGAGCTCGTTGCGCTGGCACGACGCCTGGCTGCGGCCGTGCAGGCCGGCGACGAGGACCTGGCGCTGGCGCCCGTCGCGCCCGGGGTCGTGGCCGACGGAGGCTCACAAGACGTCCACGAACAGAACTGGGTGGCGTTGGCCGGGACCCTGAGCACGATTGCCGACGCCGTCGACGCCCTGCAGCAGACGCTCGAGGACGACTACCGGAGCCAAATCAAGACGCGCATCGTGACGGTCCGCGCGGCCGGCACCGTCGGCGGGCCCCCGCAGCTGCGCAGCAAATACACCGCGCACAACAAGGCGCTGCGCACCACCGTCATCGCCCAGAAGGTGCAGCTGAGCCGCGACTCGGCCGCCCTGACCGAGGCGGACCAGACCTTTACCGGGCTCGTCGACGCCGCCGTCGCCGCCGTCGCCGCCGTCGTGGATGTGGAGGCGGCCGTGCCCGCACCCTCGTCCTCGTCCTCGTCCTCGCCCTCGCCCTCGCTTTCGTCGTCGTCGTCTCTGTCGTATGCCGACGAGCTCTGGCTGCAGGAGGTCTGGCTCTACGACGCCCGCATGCCGTACCGCGACGTCTTCGTCCCCCGGCCCGGGCTCGTCGTGGAGCGCGCCCTCGCGCGGCCGCACGACTATCTCGCGTGCACGTGCTGTGCGGGTGCGGGTGCGGGCGCTGCCAGGACGGCCGGATCATTCGACACGGACGGCAGCATCCGGCCCACGCTTCCCGCCACGGCCATCCTGTACCAGCTGTACCTAGAGGCAGGCCCGCTGATCAACGTGGCCGATCTGTGGGAGGCCTTTCAGACGGCCGTGTCGGACAGCGGCAACCGAGCGAACGGGGAGGACAAGCCAAAGGAGAGCGGTGGCGAGGGCGAGGGCGAGCCGGGCAATTCCAGGGGCAACGAAAAGGGCGACAAGGAAAACAAAGGAGCCAAAGGAGGCAGAGGAGGCAAGGGTGTTCAAGGCGTCAAAGCCGACGACGACGTCCACGACGAAGACGACGACGACGTCAACACGGAAGAAGACACACAGGAGCGCAAGGCCTTGGTGCAGTTCTACCAAGGCCTGTCGGAGCTGAAGCTGCTGGGCTACATCAAAGCGACACGCCGGAAAGTTGACCACGTTGCCAAGGTCAAGTGGCTGTAAAGCGGCAAGAGGGGGGGGGGGAACCTAATTTCATATTGCTTCCCTTGTTATTACTTCCCTTGTCTCGCTTTCTTTGACGCATTCTACGATTCACAAACAAACGTTCTTTCATTCGGCTTTCATGGTTTTCTTTCACTGCCGAACCGTTTGAAAGAGCGAGAAAGGAACCCCAGCAGAATGCTATTGTGGCAGAGGCGGCCTTCAAAGAAAAGAGAAAGAGAAGGACAGAAAGAGAGAATGAGAGAAAGACATGGCGTTTCTTTGAAAAGCGTCTCTGCCAAAGACACAATGAAGACTGCCCCTGTCCCCCTTTACTCTTCCGTCGGGCTGCCACTATCCCTGAACGCAGAACGACGGAATGCGGCTTTCTGCACAAAGGGACCCAAGACGAGGAAGCAAGCAAAAAAGGAGAAAAAAGAGAAAAGGAAAGGGAAGAAAAAAAGGCAACGAACGGCATCGTCGTCTTCCCCCCTTCGTGCTGCTCTTCTCTTTATGCCCCTCGACAAAGCAGCAAAGGAACAGCACACAACGACAAAAAACAAAACAAAAAGGCCATGGTCGGGCCACGCCCGCTTTCGTTCTGGTGTCTGCGTCCTCTCTCGTCCGCATGCGCGCGCGAGCACGCATTTCCTATTTATGAACCGGCTCCTCCCATCCCAAGGCGCTGTTCACGATGCTCTCTCTTTTTTTGCCTTCCTCTTCTGGTCTCTCTCTCTCGCTCTCTCTCTGTCTCTTCGTCTCCATCGTCAAACGTTGCCACGAAACTGCTCAACCCTTTCTCTCCCGTCCCCCTCTGCCCCCTCTGCCCCCTCTGCCCCTTCTTGTTCTTCTCTGGCCTGCTTGCTCGGCTTGCTTTCGACCAGTCTGCCGTGGACCGGTGGCTGTACGTTCCCATTTCTTTCAAGACACAGCTCCTCCCGAGCTGGAAGCTCGGCACACAGAAGCCTCCCCCCCCCCCCCCCCCTTCACAATGACGTCCCTCTCGGCGCGCCGCGCCGCCCGGAACCCGGCCTTGGACGCCAAGCTGCGCCAGATGGCGCTGCCCCTGCACCCGCTCGTGCAGATCGACACGGGCCGCGTGCACCCCTGGTTCCCCACGAGCCTGCTGCAGTTCTGGCTGCTCACCGACGACCAGCTCGAGGCCCTCGCCAGCTTCTACCACCAGCGCACCCCCCAGTTCTGGACGCGCTACTACCCGTGCCCCGTCGCGTGGCCGCGCGAGGGCCTGACGCTCGAGGACAAGCGCCGCAAGCTCGGCAAGTTCATCGGCCTGCGCGGCTGCGACACGCCCACCGTGCCGCCGCCGCAGCCGCAGCAGCCGCCGCAGCAGCCGCAGCAGCAGCAGCCACCGTCGTCCGCCTGGGTATGCCTTCGTGGCAACTGCCCTACGTGGAACGCCGGGGCCCCGTCGGCCTCGGCGCTCTGCACCAGCTGCAACCTGCGCAAGATCCGCGCGCTCCTGGCCGGCGGCGGCGACGACGCACAGCAACACGAGACGAGCGCGGACGGCGAGCCGATGGAGTGCGACTCGGACAGCGATGACTGCAGCGATGACAGCAGCGACGACGCCGCCTCTACGACCAGCACCATGTTCTCGTCCTCGTCCGCGTCCACGGCCACGTCCGCATCCACGGCCACGTCTGCGTCCACATCCATGTCTACGTCCACGCCCCCTACGACCATCTCCTTTTCCAGCTCCTGCCGCTCGCCCCGCTCCTCAACTCGGCCGTCCTCTCGGTCCGCCGCCCGGTCTCGCACGGCGCCGTACGCCACCGGCCGCTCGCGTCCCTCGTCGCCGAACCGGGTGACACGGCCGGCTTCACCGTTCCCCCGGACGTCGTCGTCGTCCTCCTCAATGTCCGCATCTCTGCCGCGCATCCTGACCATGGACGACGTCGTGGAGCACGCGCGGCGCGCGCGTCTCGCGGCCGACGCCGGCGAAGAGGCCATGCGGCGCAAGGTCGGGCACAGCTAGGGGCTCGGGGTCGAAGGGGTCTAGGCGGGCCAGCGGTTCTTCTCTTGTTTTTTTTTGGGGTTGTTTTTTTCTTTCCGGTCTCTCTCTTTTTCGGCGCGCAGTAGTAAAGCGGTTTCTTTCATTTTTTTTGTCTCCCGTTTGCAGCGTTTTTTGTTACCCCATTTTAGCATTTCCTCTTTTCCGTTCTTTTGTCATGGAAGAATTATAATATTGGCCTCTTTCCTCTTTCCTCTTTCTTGTCCTGCTTCCTTTGTGTCCTCCGTTGTCGCACAGCGACAGGAACCGCACCCACGGCATGTTGTCGCCATCATCGACCACAGCAAGCCAAAAAATAGAAAAGAACGCGCCACAAACAACGCCCTGTGGTCCTGTCAAGAACAACGCCGTATTTTGTCTAGCGAAAAAAGGATAGAAAAGAGCTACTCGTACAGTCCGGAGTCGCAAGCCGCCGCTCGCTCGCGCCTCCTTCGTTCCGTTTTTTTTTTTGTATAAAAGCCAGGTGTCTCTGGTAAAAAGGAGGACAGCCTGCAGCGGCTTTGCTCGCGCACATCAGTGCAACAGTCGAGCGGCATCCGCCGGCCCCTGCTTTTGTGATTTTGCCTTTCACTTCCTGCCCTTCTTCTTCTTGCCACCACCGCCGCCGCCGCCGCCGCCGCTTGGCGTTGATGTCGTCGGTGCCGACGCTGGTGCTGCTGCTGCCGCTGGTGCTGCTGCTTCTGCTGCTACTGCTACTTTGGCTTTTGACGGCGTTGCCGCGGGGGCCGCTGGTGCGCCCGCATCCACCAGCACCGTGTCCGCCTCGGACGTCTTGCTCGCGCCGGCCGGCCCCTTCTTCTCGACGGTCTCGGCGGCAGCGCCCTCGCCGGCCAGCAGCTCCTTCTGGATGCTCGCGCGCCGCGCCTCCCACCAGGCCTTCTCGGTGGCGGTCTTGGCCTGGATGGCATCGAGCTTGGTGCGCAGCGCCTCGTTGCCGGCGATGGCGTTGGCGGTCTGGAAGATGATCTGGCCCCAGTTGGGCACGAGCGCGTTGGCCTCCATGACGACGTCGCGCAGCTCGTCCTCCATCTCCTTCTCGGCGCGCAGGAAGCGCTGCCACAGGTCGTCGCCGACGCTGCCGCGCTGCAGCAGCGACTGGCACGCCTGCTTGCCCGTGCGGATCTGGATGATGCGGCGGATGTCCTCGACGGCGCGGCGCAGGAGCGCGGCGCGCACGACGGTGTCGGGGACTTTTGGTGTTTTCGCTTTCGTCGTCTCCGCGGCATCGGCGGGCTCCATGTGGAGCAGCGAGAGGTAGACGTTGCGCTGCAGGTGCGGCGGGAACCAGGGCTTGAGGCTGGCGCTCTGGACGGCCTTGCGCTTGCGGTAGATGGTCGAGAAGGTGGCGAAGAGGCCGACGATGACGAGCAGGTAGGCGACGGGGAGGATGAGGCCCTTCCAGTCGACGGAGAGGGAGACCATGGCGGGCAGCGGTTGTGGGAGTTGTCGGGGGGGGGGGGGATCGTTCTGCGGCCGCCGTCTCGGTTCGAGGAGTTTCTGTTTCTCTTTCTGTTTCTGCGTGGTGATGCCGCGGGAACAGAAGAAAGCAAAAAAGGGAGCAGTGACAACCAAAGAATTGGACGAAGAAGACAGAACGGGGGGCAGCCGACGCCAATAATCCGCAGGCCGGAAACGAATGAGCAAGGCGGTGGCGTTGGCTCAGCTGTGCACTTCGTCTCCCTACGCTGCTGTTTGGTGATGCCCCTGGCGCCGCTGGAAAGGACAGCTAACAAAAAGGCTGCGGCCGTGTGATTGGCCAGAAACAGGCAGCCGTCGCGCCACAGCGCCGCGCCACAGACCGCCACGTTCCCCACGGCTGGTGGGGCAGCGCAGCCGGGTCGAAGCTCAGGCAATGGCGGGCATGACGATTGCCAGGGAAGGTGCAAGGCAGGCAGTACTCCGTATGCTGCATTACATATAATACTGGACCGCACCTTCCGTCGCCGACTTCACGCACGCCTTCCTCGGCTTCTCACCATCTTGCCGCTTTCCCTTTCCCTCTGGTTTTCCGTCTTCCGTCTTTGCATCGCCACATCGTCACATCGTCACATCTTCACATCTTCACATCTGCCGGTCTTCCCATCTTCCCTTTTCCCATCTACCTCTTTGCACCAGTCCCCCACAGTCGCAAACATACGTCCGCCGCCATGCTGCTCCGCTTTCGCGGCCCCGACGGCATGATCCGCCAGGAGGCCGACGCGGACGACACGTTTGGCGACGTCATGAGAAAGGTGAGACGGACAGGCGACCGGCCGTCCACACGCGTTCGTGTGCAGCTTGCTCAACTTCGTGCTAACCCGCTGCCCAGCTGCTGCCCAAGCTGCCGCCGACCGTCGATCCGCGGACCATCACCGTCTCCAACAACCCGGGGAGCCGAGGGGAGAAGAGAAGGGTCGCCGACGTGGCGAGCGTGCCCATCGTGCAGACCGGCCTAGGGTAAGCGGTGCCGTGCTTGTTCTTCCTATTCTTCCCATTCTTCCAGTTCTTGTGTTCCGTCTGTTGCCCGTCTCGACTTGGCTAACCCCCCCCCCCCCCTCCAGCCATGGCGACATGGTCTTCATCGACTACGAACACCGGAAAGACGGCTCCAACGGCCACGGCAACGGCGACGCCGCAAAGGCCTCGCAGACGCTCGCGTCCTCCACCAACCGCCTCAACGGCCAGCCCGTCCTCCCCGCCGAAGACCGCCCCATCGACCCCCTCCCTACGTCGTCGGTGGCGTCCACGTCAATCTCCGCCCCCGCGGCGCGCATAAAAAACCCCTGGGAGGTCGTCAAGCAGTCCCGCCTCGACGACCGCCTCGACAAGCTCAGCGGCAAGATCCCGCGGAAACGCGACCCCAAAATGTGCCGCCACGGCGACAAGGGCATGTGCGACTACTGCCAGCCCCTCGACCCCTTCAACGCCAACTACCTCAGCGAGCACAAGATCAAGTACCTCTCCTTCCACTCCTACCTGCGCAAGATCAACTCGGAAAAGAACAAGCCCGAGCTCGGCGCCTCCTTCATCCCGCCGCTGGTCGAGCCCTTCTTCCGCGTGCGCCACGACTGCCCCTCCGGCCACCCGGCCTGGCCCGAGGGCATCTGCAGCAAGTGCCAGCCCAGCGCCATTTCCCTGCAGCCGCAGGTCTTCCGCAGCGTCGACCACGTCGAGTTTGCGTCGCCCGCCGTCGTCGACGCCTTTATCGACGTCTGGCGCAAGAGCGGCGCCCAGCGTCTGGGCTACCTCTACGGCCGCTACGAGGCGTACGACGTCGTGCCGCTGGGCATCAAGGCCGTCGTCGAAGCCATCTACGAGCCGCCCCAGGTGGACGAGACCGACGGCGTGTCCCTGAACGCGTGGGAGACCGAGCAGGCCGTGGACGCCGTCGCCGCGCTGTGCGGCCTCGAGCGTGTCGGCGTGGTCTGGACGGACCTCCTCGACGCCGGCGCCGGCGACGGCTCGGTCGTGTGCAAGCGCCACGCCGACTCCTACTACCTGTCGTCGCTCGAGGTCATCTTTGCCGCGCGCCTGCAGGCGCAGCACCCGAAGCCCACCAAGTGGAGCGACACCGGGCGCTTCGGCTCCAGCTTTGTGACCTGCGTCATCACCGGCAACGAGTTGGGCGAGATTGCCATCTCCGCCTACCAGATGTCCAACGACGCCGTCGAGATGGTGCGTGCCGACATTGTTGAGCCGTCGGCAGAGCCCGAGTCCATGCTCGTGCGCGATGAGGAGGAGGATGACGGCTCCGTCAGCCGCACAAGGTACATCCCCGAGGTCTTCTACCGCCACATCAACGAGTACGGCGCCAACGTCCAGGAGAACGCAAAGCCCGCCTTCCCCGTCGAGTACCTGTTTGTCACCCTGACGCACGGCTTCCCCGACGCGCCCAAGCCCGTCTTCAAGGACCTGGGCTTCCCCATCGAGAACCGCGGGTTCATTGGCGAAAGCCAGGAGCACGCCGCCGTCGCCCGCATGCTCAAGGCCCAGCCGGGGCGGTCCGACGCAAAGGACCTCCACGTGTCCAACTTCCATCTGCTGCACGCCCTGCACCAAATGGACGTGCTATCCAAGGTTTGTCAAAAGACGCCTGGCCGGTGCAATCCCCCCCCCCCTTCTTTCGCGTTGCTGGTAGCCGGGTTTTTTTAGTGGGTTTGTTTTTTCTTTATGTTCTGACAACCATGCGTCCTCGTCTCGTCTTCACATACAGGACGAGGAGTCTCTACTCTGCCGCGTCGCGACACAACACGACCTTGCCGACTCTTTCCAGCTGCAGTCAACGCCCGGGTGGCAAACGCTGTTGATGATCCTGCAATCTGCCGGTGAGCGAATACCCAAGCGCCCCCGAGAGAACATGGAGGACATCGAGTATCTAGGCACAGTGCGCCGAGAAGACAGCCGCGATGGCAGAAGACGGCTTGCTGCCGCACGAAGTGGAGGCGCGACGGCGATGCGGAACGCAGGCGCAGGCGGCAGAAGCGGCAACGGAAGCGGTGGTGGCGGTGACGTCGGTGCTGGTAATAGCACGGGTGGCCGTGGTAGCCGTGGTGGCCGTGGTGGCCGTGGTGGCAGTGGCGGCAGCAGCAGTGGCAGTGGCGGCAGTGGTGATACGAGTGGTGGGCCGAGCGGTAACGGTGCCCAGGACAGCGGTGGTGTCGGCAGTGGCAGCGGCATCTCGGCGGCCTTGCCTCCTTCTTCGTCGGCGTCTTCTTCTTCTTCTTCTCTGGCGGTGTCGTCGACCATACTCGATGCTCCTCCTTCCTCCTCCCGTCGTGGCCCGCGCCCTTCTGTCCCCCCCCCTTCTGCTCCTCCTCCTGCCTCTTCTGCAGCCACCCGCCACGCGGATTCTGGTGAACCCCTTGCTAAACGATTTGCTGCCGTTAGGCTAAATGGACGCACCACGCCGCCGGCGCTGCCCACTGGGACAGCAGCGCCACCGGCGCCCCCCCCTTCCTCCTCCTCCGCCCGTTCGGCTGCGGCTCCGGACACGGCCTCGGATACAGCTTCGACGCGACGACTACCACCACCGCCGCCACCGCCGCCGGCTCCGCGAGACAGCGCCGACTCAGGGACGCCGGCACCGGGACGCGCAGCCAGGCATTAGGATTTCGAACCGTGTATTATGTTTTGCTCTCCCCCCGAGCCCCTTCCCCAGGCCATCGCGAACGAGGCGGGCTCAAGGAGATTCGGCGCACTTTTCGGCGGGGGAGAGGGGACGCAGTGCTGTTATTTGGTGTAGGAAGGGCGTCTCGTGTTCTGTATGAGACAGGCGACGACGGCCCGCGTCTGCTTTCAAGGACCGAAAGGGTGGTCGGCGCACATGTGTTTTCTATAGCCTCTGTTTTTCCGAACCAAAAGGCGTTCAAGGGGAGAGGTCTGACGAAGAAAAGAAGAAGAAATTGATGTACAACGAGACGTTGTGTCCCGTCACCTTTGGGTGTGCGGTTGACGTGAGAAACAAGAATGCAAAAATGCAAAATGGCATCGTGAAACACACCCCGAGAGAGTGTGCATGCCTGTTCGTTAGTGAAGACACCTCGCGTTGTCGAGAGCCGGGTCTCCTGGTGACGGCCGTGGTGATGCTTGCTGGAAACGATCGACTCTGCCAGCAAGGACGACGAAAGCGACTTTGATAGATCGACCACACATATAAAAGCACAGGAACCCGAGAAGATGAAACAGAAACAGACGTAGAGTGGCATTAATGTGTCAGACAACTAAAAGACTCGAGTCGTGAACAATGGGGGGAAAGAACGAAAGAAGAAAAGAAAAAAGATGAAAAGATGGAAAGATGAAAAGAAAGAAATCACAAGCTACCTAAGGTAAAATAAAAAGACGAGAAGAAAAGGAGAAGAAAAAGAAAGAAAAAAAACCTCGCGTTTTTCTTATTTTTTTTTCTCTTTCAAAAAATCCCTTCCATGCGACCGCCGCCCCCTCCTCCTCCATTCCAAGAAAAAAAAAAATAGAATACCCAAAATCACTTTTCTTGATCTGTGCAACCCCCCCTTCCTGGCCTCTACTTTATTTTGCCCTTTTTCCATTCGTCTCGTTTTGGGGGGGGGAACCTTTTTTTTTTTTTTGCTTCTTTGGTTCTCTCGTTCTTTCGTGCATCCATGAAAAAGCAACATCCCCAAAAACGCCTTGCACGAAAAGCCCTCTTTTTAGCTTTTTCCGTTTTTTGGGGGGGGGGGGGGGGGGGGGTGGTGTCCCCTTTTCTCTCTCCCCACGGGGCCGCGTGCCCACACCATTTCTGTTCGTTCCGCGTCGACATCACCACGCGCGCTTACAGCGGCTTGCCGCCAAGGAAGTCGGACCACCGGCGGACCTCGGAGGGGATGCCCTCGGGGCGGGGCAGCTTCTCGCTCAGGCAGCGGGCGAAAAGGATGGCAGTCTGGAGGGGGGGGTCAAAAGTCAGTGGGGAGGCCAACATAGAAGAAGAAAAAGGAGAGAGAACCCATGGTGTATGGGAAAAGCAAACGAGGACAACATACCTGGGGCTCCATGAACAGGGGCACGCCAAAGTCGACGGCGTTGCGGCGCATCACGTAGTCGACGTCCTGCACCGTCCTGGCGCGCGCGAGGGCGAGGTTGAAGACGCCGCGGATGTCGTACTTGGCAAAGACCTCGCGCAGCTGGCGCTTGTCGTCGGTGGGGAACTCAATGACCTGCACGTCGATGGGCTGCGCGCTGTGCGCCTCGAGGTGCGCCTTGATGTGCGGCTCGGCCGCGTACAGCTTGTAGCCCAGCGGCGCCACCAGGTCGACGACCTGCGCGAGCCAGTCCTTGCTCGCGACCTCGCCGCCGAACAGCAGGCCCTCGCCCGGCTCGGGCACGCGGAAGTTCATCGCCGACTGCACCGACGTCCAGTAGGCCTCGACCAGGTCCTTGCCGAAGCACGCCATCTCGCCCGTGCTGGACATCTCGACGCCCAGGAACGGGTCGGCGCCGGCGAGGCGCGTCCACGAGAACTGCGGCACCTTGGTGGCCAAGAAGTCGCGCTCGACCTTCATGAGGTCGCGCGGCGCCGGCACGTCCTTGCCGACGAGCGCGTGCGTGGCGACGTCGATGAAGTTGGTGCCCAGCACCTTGGACACAAAGGGGAACGAGCGCGACGCGCGCAGGTTGCACTCGATGACCTTGAGCGCGGGCAGGCCGCCCTCGGGGTCGGCGGCCTTGATGATCTGCATGTTGAACGGGCCGGTGATCGCAAACGCCGCGGCGACCTTGTCGGCAATCTCCTTGACGCGGTCCTTGGTGACGTCGTCGAGCGTCGCCGGCGGCAGCACCAGCGTGGCGTCGCCCGAGTGGACGCCCGCCTGCTCGACGTGCTCGCTGACGGCGTGCACGAGCACCTTGCCGTCCGAGGCGACGCCGTCGACGTCGATCTCCTGGGCGCCCTCGATGAACTTGCTGATCACGACCGGGTGGTCGGGCGAGACGTTGGCGGCGGCCTCCAGCTTCTCCTGCAGGTCCTCTTGGCTGCGGATCACCGTCATGGCGGCACCGGACAGGACGTAGCTGGGCCGGACGAGAACGGGGTAGCCGACGTCGTCGGCAAACGCCGCCGCCTCGGCCACGGACGTCAGCTCCTTCCAGGCAGGCTGGTCGATGCCGATGCTGTCGAGAATCTCCGAGAACTTCTGACGGTCCTCGGCCTTGTCGATGTTCCGCGGGTCGGTGCCCAGCACCTTGGCGCCACCCGTCTCCTGCAGGCGCAGGGCGATGTTCTGGGGCAGCTGGCCACCCATGGACACGACCACGCCGCTGGCGCTCTCCAGCTCGTAGATGTCCATGACGCGCTCGTAGCTCAGCTCCTCAAAGTACAGCCGATCCGCCTCGTCGCTGTCTGTGCTAACGGTTTCCGGGTTGTACTGCAAAACGAGTTAGCCTGCTGTGTTGTAGAGGGTAAAAGAAAAGAAAAAAAAGAAGCCAACACAATTGTGAGACTTTGCCCCGACGTACGTTGATGATGATGGTCTTCTCGCCCATGGCGCGCAGGGCCTGGGTGGCGCTGACGGTGCACCAGTCGAACTCGACGGAGCTGCCGATGCGGTAGACGCCGGAGCCGAGGACGACCTTGCCGTGCTCGTCAAAGGTGACGTCGTGGGTGCTCGCGTTGTAGGTGGTGTAGAGGTAGTTGGTGTCGGCGGGGAACTCGGCGGCCAGGGTGTCGATCTTCTTGACCCAGGGGCGGACGCCGAACTGCAGACGCGCGGCGCGCACCTTGTCCTCGGTGCTGCCGACGGTGTTGGCAATCTGGCGGTCGGAGAAGCCCTGCTTCTTGGCCTTGAGGACCAGCTCGCGCTTGAGGCCGGCGAGGCTGCCGACGGCCTGCAGCTCGCGGGTGGTGTCGACAATGTTCTGCAGCTTGTACAGGAACCACTTGTCGATCTTGGTCAGGTCGTGCAGGCGCTCGACGGAGTAGTTCTCGTGCAGCATGGCCTGGCCGACGGCGAGCCAGCGGCGGTCGGTGGGGTTCTGCAGCTCAAAGTCGAGGTCGTCAAACTTGGCGCCCTGGAAGCCGAGGAAGCCGGGGTCGACCATGCGGATGGCCTTCTGGAAGGACTCCTCAAAGGTGCGGCCGATGGCCATGACCTCGCCCACGGACTTCATGGCGCTGCCAATGTCGCGCTTGACGTGCTGGAACTTGGCGAGGTCCCAGCGGGGGATCTTGGTGACAATGTAGTCCAGCGAGGGCTCAAAGTTGGCGGTGGTGGTCTTGGTGACGGCGTTGGGCAGCTCGGGCAGGCTGTGGCCCAGGCCGATCTTGGCGGCGGTGTAGGCGAGCGGGTAGCCCGTGGCCTTGGAGGCGAGGGCGGACGACCGCGACAGGCGGGCGTTGACCTCGATGACGCGGTAGTCCAGGCCGTCGGGCTGCAGGGCGTACTGCACGTTGCACTCGCCGACGACGCCGAGGTGGCGCACGATCTTGATGGCGGCGGACCGCAGCATGTGGAACTCCTCGTCGCTCAGGGTCTGGGAGGGCGCGACGACGATGGAGTCGCCGGTGTGGATGCCGAGGGGGTCAAAGTTCTCCATGTTGCAGACGGTGATGCAGTTGTTGTTGGCGTCGCGCACGACCTCGTACTCGAGCTCCTTCCAGCCCTTGAGCGACTTCTCGACCAGGATCTGGGGCGACAGCGTCAGGGAGCGGGCGGCCAGGTTGCGCAGCTCCTCCTCGTTGTTGGCGAAGCCGGAGCCGAGGCCGCCGAGGGCGTAGGCGGCGCGCACGATGATGGGGTAGCCGATGGTGGTGGCGGCGTCGAGCGCCTCGTCGATGGTGTTGACGGCGATGGAGCGGGCAATGGGGATGTTGATCTCGTCGAGGGCGCGGGCGAACAGGTCGCGGTCCTCGCTCAGCTCGAGGGTGTGCACGCTGGTGCCGAGCACGCGGACGCCGTACTTTTCCCAGAGGCCGAGGCGCTCCATCTGGACGCCGAGGTTGAGGGCGGTCTGGCCGCCAAAGGACAGGAAGACGCCGTCGGGCCGCTCGCGCTCAATGACGTAGGTGACGTACTCGGGGGTGACGGGCAGGTAGTAGACCTCGTCGGCGAGCTTGTGGTTGGTCTGGATGGTGGCGATGTTGGGGTTGATCAGCACGGAGGCGACGCCGGCCTCCTTGAGGGCCTTGAGGGCCTGGCCGCCGGAGTAGTCGAACTCGCCGGCCTGGCCAATGGCGAGGCCGCCGGAGCCGATGACGAGCACCTTCTTGACGTCGATGTGTTCCCGCGGCTTGATGACGCCGCTCTCGAGGTAGGCCTTGGCGTTGTGCACGGACTGCTGCGTGGTGCTGCCGGGCGCAGCGGCGGCGCGTTTTGCCGACTGCATCAGCGTGCGGCGCATGCAGGGGAAGCTGCTGGTGGTGGTGATGGTGGTGGTGGTGGTGCCGACGGTCTTGGCCTGGGCAGACTGTGGGCGGTGGGCGTGGCGGAGTTGACTGTGGGCGCAGGCAGAGAAGGCGGCGACGCGGAGAGACGACGAGGGGCCGGCGGTGGGCAGGCAGCGGCCGGACCGGAGCAGGCGAGACGGGGCCCGGCCCGCCAAGGACACGGCCGTCATCATGGTTGACGGTGGGGGGGGCAACGGTATACAAGAACACTGCCGGGAGAAAAAAAGAACGGAATGAAGCAAAAGTGAAGCTATTCGTCCCGGGACTCGTCTGGCCGACGTCTGCAAGAGGAGCGATCGTCGACAGTTCGCTTCTTGGATGGGGAGAGGGCCAGCAAGAAGGGGGGGGGATAGGGAGCGAGGCGAGAGAGGGAGGGGGAGGGGAGAGACGAGGAGAGACACAAGAAGAAGAAGAAAAGACGAGGCCAAGAGAAGGAAAAACGAGTCACTCAGAATAGTCCCTGTCGAGGAAGGAGGGCCACTCTGCGGATCTCCATAATTTCCATCTTTGGCGGGGAGGTCGACCGTGATAAGATAAGGAAAGAAACCAATTCGTGCCTTCCTGCTGTCTGAAGGTCTTTTTTTTTTCTGGGGCTCTTGCATTTTTCTTTTTTTTTTCTTCCAACGATCAACGGCATCGCTCTTTCCCCCCGCCTAGTTTTTTTTCGCGGCTGCAGTTACAACAAAAATTTTCAGTCTCCACAGGCGAATTCGTCAACGTGATTGGCTGCACAGAGCTTTCATACCGCCTGCCAGCAGAAAAAAAGCCATGAAAAAAAGGAAAGAACGGCCGCGCAAGGCAAAAAAGTTTCAGCACCTAGGAAAGGGGAAAGGGCAAAGGGGAAAGCAGAAGGGGAAAGAGGATTAAAAAAAAAAATAGCAGCTCACGCGGAACGTCTGTGACGTAGGTGCGCAGTCTTGATACGACATAGTGCGACGACGTGCTCGCAGTGGGATGCGATGTCCCCGGCGCGGCCACTGTAGCACACCATTGCCAGTTTTCCTTGCTCGTTTCTATCACGGCTAGTGTTGGTTGCAGATGGTGAGGCAAAAGGAGAACTCTGCAGCCATTGTGATGCAGAAAAAGGGAGAAGGGAGAAGGGAGAAAGCAAGAGAGGAAAAGTAAAAGAGGGGGAAAAAGAAAAGGAATAGAAAGAAAGAAAGAATAAGAAGGGGATAGAGGCCTTCTCGTCGATGGCGGCCCAACGAAAATTGGGCGACGAAAGCACGAGACAAGAGAGGGCGGGAGAGAACGAAAGGGAGGGAGCGGGAGAGGGGCGTTTGATATGCAGGCCAGGGCTCGGCAACGGTGCGCGCGCTGCCTGCTCTTGTCGAC
The DNA here is from genome assembly GCA_019925425.1 of Ophiostoma pallidulum. Classification (NCBI taxonomy): domain Eukaryota; kingdom Fungi; phylum Ascomycota; class Sordariomycetes; order Ophiostomatales; family Ophiostomataceae; genus Ophiostoma; species Ophiostoma pallidulum. The sequence goes on from JADHKO010000100.1 coordinate 42,028, forward strand.
GTCCAGCCTATAAAACACTGCATCGCGGCCGCGGACCGTCGAGCTTGTTTTCCGTTCTGCGGGTTGTTGGCTGGCCGCTGTCCGTCCGGTCTCGCCGACCCGGACGGTCTCTCGGTGGCTTCTTCCACGACAGGAGATAAGAACCACAGCCGCCTGGAACGACGTCCACGACGTCCACGACGTCCACGACGGCTTTGTCATGACTCGTTTGGCGATGATGCTTCCGCTTCTGCTTCTGGATGACAATTCTCGACGTCCGGCCGAGGGCCAGGCAAGGACAGCCCACTAGCCCGAAAGGGAAGGAAAATACGACCACCGCTGCGACGGACGCCGCCCGATGAAAGAACGAATCGGCGCCAGTCGTCACAGCGAAGCTCGACGGAGTACAAATCCGCCGCCAGTCGTCACAAACAAGGCCGCAGGCGAGGAGAGTTGCGGAGTCGGGGAATAAGCCACCACTCGGGGCCGTTTTCCCTTGCCTCTGCTGCAGTTCTTTTTGGGTGCGCCCTCCCCCCAGGCGTATCCCCTCTTTATCCGTTCGGCGGCCATCACCACGGTTCTCTGCAGACGAACGAAAATCCGCCGTGTCTCGTCGTCGTTCTTCTCCCTATATTATCTCGACTTTCTTGGCCGCTCCTTCTTGGTTTTGGGCCAGTGTCCGTTCCTGCCTGTGTTCCCTGTGAACGACGTTTATAAACAATACTCCTTTCGCTCTTTCCTCAAAGAAGCCTTCTTTCCCTTGGCGGTCGCCTCCATCACGCTACTTAGTAATAATCCCACGACCGGACTCTCTTTCTCTTTTTTCTCTCTCTTTCTCTCTTCCTCCCTCCCTCTCTCCCCTCTCTCCCTCTCTCCCTCTCTTTCGTCTTTGCACCGCATCGACCGTATTCGCTCTCCCGCCGCACCGTGCCGGTGTTGGACGCCTTCCACAGCCTATTCGCGGACGCGGCCTGCTTGCAGGACACGGCGCATCCAGCATGGCACCGCAGACGGAGATCCCGGTGGTACGTCTACAGCCCGCGTCGACGTTCTTTGAAGCTCAAAGCGTCGTACGCCGACCAGGCCAGCCAGCCACAGCTTCACAGTAACTAACCCCCCGTTTCTTGCAGGCAGCGAATGTGTTGGGGGTACGTGTGCTGTTCTCTTGTTTTTTTGTTGCTCTCGAACTCGGGGGCCGCGGCCGACTGCGGCGCCGTTGGTGATTCAGCAATACTGACGGGAGACACGTTGTATTTCTGTCCCTCTTGATTAGACGATTGGCACAGGTGAGTTCTGACGCACTTTGGGGTCTCCCATATCCGATCGCACAGATCCGCTGACATGCTGGGGTAGTGTGAGTTTGACAGACGGGCCGTGACACCCGAGATCGGTCCACCCCCTCTTTGCTTCAACGAGCAGCCCCGGTGTGACGACTGGTCGGTTGCTCTCTGTCGGAGTTGCTTGGGGGACCAGGATGAACTAACGCACATGTCTTTTCTTGGCACCCAGGTTCTGGTGCGTCCAGGTACGCCTCTTCCTCTTTTTTTTCCTTTCGTCCTTTCTCTATTGATTTCCCACCCTCTCCTCTACTCCGTTTTTCGTGCTAACATCTCCTGCAGCTGATACCCCAGTAAGACCCCCCTCCCCCCATTGTGTGCCCAAGACAGCGGGCAGCCAATATGGTGCTCATAGCACCACGATGCATTCCTTAGTCTCTTGACCCCTAACCCCCCCCCCCCCCCCCCTTTCTACTAGAATATGGACCAACTGGCGTACCAAGGAGACCGAGGGCTTGCCCGCCCTCATGATGTTCCTCTGGGGCGTATGCGGCGTCCCCTTTGGTGCCTACGCCGTCATCCAAAACTTCAACATTCCCATCCAAGTCCAGCCGCAGTGCTTCATGACCCTCTGCCTCATCAGCTGGGTCCAGATTCTGATCTACGGGCACAAGTGGCCTGTCTGGAAGGGCGTCGCAATCGGCGTCGTCACGGCGGCCATCTTTGCCGGCGTCGAGGTCGCCCTCATCCTGACGCTGCGGCCCATCTACGAAGACGGCCACGAGGCCCCTGCCCTCGTTGTCGGCATTCTGGCCTCCATCCTACTTGCGGCGGGCCTTATCCCGCCCTACTTTGAATTGTTCAAGCGCCGCGGCCGTGTCGTCGGCATCAACTTTGTACGTGGCAACCGCTCGGTCGGGGGAGGAGAGAGAAGGAGAGAAGGAGAGAAGAGAGAAGAGAGAAGACTGACAGTCTAGGTCTTTCTCGCCATGGACTGGAGCGGCGCCTTTTTCTCGCTCATGGCCCTCGTTGCCCAAAATACGTTTGACGTTCTTGGCGGTGTTATCTACATTGTTTGGTATGCTCAGACAGGCCTCGCATCGTTCTTTCTCCGTCCTTTCTCTGTTCCTCGCCTGCTAACTGTGCAGTGCGCTGCTCGAAATTGGCATCTTCGTGTCGCACTTTGTCTGGATGTTCCGCACCCGCAAGCTGCGCAAGCAGGCCAAGGCTGAGGGCAAGACCTTTGACGCGCTTGCCGCCGAACGCATCGCCGTCGACGGCGATGCCTTCCCCTTTGCCGAGCGCCCCCTGCACTGGAGCCTGACGTCGGCCTGGTGGAAAGGCAAGTTTAGCATCGTGCTGAGACGGAGATCGACGGAGACGGCGGCCATGATAACGCGCCCACGCGACGAAGAGGCGGCCTGTGCAAGCGGGCTGGTGGAGGAGGCGGCAGCGCCGGCACCCGCACCGGCACGACTGCCCGCGGAGGCGGCATCGAAGCAGCGGGTCGGAGGCGGCAGCGGTGACCGGAGCGGCGGGGACGTCACGACGGCCTTGGCCACAGCCAGCCGACCGGCAACGCCCGAAGAGGGCGACTCCAGCTGCTGCGACGAGAAGCGGCAGCACGAGAGCACGGAAATCCAGCAACTGCGAGACGACGACAAGGAGTTGCAGCAATAGCGATTCGGCAGTTGGGCTACTTTTCGCTTCGACATCGACATCGGCACTAGCAAGGGAAGCATTTACACAGGATTCGGCATTTCCATTCCCACAGCATGCATAGCACAGGGGGGTGGTTTTTGAGACTCGGCCGAGGCTTTTTGGCTTTTTGTCTGGGTTGCCAAAACCTTGCCGGCAAACCCGACACGATCCAAAAGCAAGGACACGGGACTTTTTTCCCTTTATTGGGCGGGTTGTTGATTATTACTGTTATTATTTTGGAAAGACTTTTCGTTTTGGCATAGCGAAGCATCCCCCTTTTTCCACCTAAGCAGGGTTTACTATTCTTGGACAGACCTCGATTTCAGCACTTTTTCTGGCCTGGGTTTAGTTGATATCTGGAGATTGAAGCTGCTTGTGATTTTTTACCGAAGATGCAGGCCGTCGAACTGCGGCGTTTGCAAGAGAAGCGGGACCTTTCCGGCCATGTACGGATGAGGCGAGGTGACAATGCGAGGTGACAATGCAAGGTGACAGCCCGTCCCCTTTTGGGCTGAGGGCTCGTGGCTTCACAGAAAAAGTCCTGTGCATGGGGGGGGGGGGCTGCGGAATATGCAAAGCCGACGCAAACTTTCAAGATAAGGCCGCACGAACGAACACATTGGCCGCTTCGAACCAACACGAACGAAAAGAAAGAAACGACGCTGTGACGTACAGAGTAAGTTTGTGCGGCGTACGGAAAGTTACAATCACGACCCGGACGCCGGAGGGCTGTTGTGGAGCTGGAGGGTTGCCTCGCTCTTTTCTTTATTTTCTTTTTTTGCATTTGTTCGTATTTGTTCGTATGGTTGTGGTTGTTTGTTATTCGTTTTTGTACTCGGTAGGACTCGGGTGTTCTTCTGCGTCCCACCCCCACGACTTACTTGGTTATCTATCGTCTCTCCTCTCAGGATGCAATAGGGGAACAGACTCGAATACTGGTACACTCGTACAAAAACAAAAACCCATTTCCCGCCCCTCCGTACAACGTTCTACATCCGCGGGGAGGGGGGGGGGGGTTAAAACTAAATACTCCGGACAAAGCTAGGAAGGGCGATCATCAACTGTATCCTTGTTCCCACTCGTCTGGGGAGGGGCGTGTACTTGTCTCCATACGGCTGCGAGCCACTTTTTGGGATAGGAAAACAAAAAGAAAACGACAAGGCAGAGGGGGGGGGGGCGGTGGGTGGTCAGCCCGTGCTGTCTATCTGCATTGGACGTCGAGATGTCTCTGCAGAGAGACTTTGAGCCCGGCGGATCGGATCTCACGCTGCCGCCGTTTACGCCATATTCGTGGTCAAGTATTTGTTATGTCGACCACCCACCTGCGCGTAAGACGCAGCAGACCTGTTTCCAACCGGTTCTCTCCCATGCTGCCGCTGCATTGCTATTGCACCCCGGGTTTGTTATACGTATAAGAGGCGTCGTATGCCCAGCAGAGAGGCACACGCACCTGGAGGATCTGCGCCCTGGTCCCCCCCAGCTGGAAGAGAAGGAAGAAAGGAAGAAAGGAAGAAAGGAAGACAGGAAAACAAAAGCACGGACGCCATGAAGCCTATTGCGCGTTGTTTTTGTTTTATTTCATTGTTGGGTTTGGACTTGTGCTGATGGCAGGACCGGCCGGCCGGGTTGGCCGCGTACGGCGAGGAAAAGGAGAACGAAGGGGGGGCTGTCGAATGCTGGAGAGAAAACAAGACAGGTTGAGAAAAGAGAGACAGAGGGGCCGGGGCTGCCATCTGTTTTGCGTCTGCGAGATCTCTCTCGCCGTCGAGCCTCTTTTCATCCTCTTTCTTACTTCGGCCCCCCTTCTCTCTCTCCGTCGAAGCCCCCCCCCTCCCCGTCCTCCCATCGTCCATTCCGCTCGCCGCTGCCCAACCTCTCTCTCCAGCTTGCAACCTCTTGTTGTCTTCTCCTCCGTCACAACGCACACACAACCAGAAAAAACTCTCTCCTGGCCTGGCTCGCGGTCCCCCTGGATGGAGCCGAGGGTGGATACCGCCCGCCCCACCGCAAAGCCGCATGGGGGCAAAAAGACCGGCAGGCCGTCGCTCTGCTTCTTCGTGCCATTGGGCGACGGCGCCGCTCCTCCCAGCCCGACAGGCTCTTTCTGCTGATGCTTCTGCTGATGCTTCTGCTGATGCTTACTCGCCGCCTCTTTGGGCCTTTCATCTTCTGCAGCTGAGCTTGCCGCCCCCCCTCCCCCCTGGGCCGTCCCTGATTCCTTCCGTCGTGAGGATCATGCTCGTATTGGCATGTAAGATGTCGAAAAAAAGGACGAACAGAAGAGGCAAAAAAAGCCCGCGTCTGGCATCCAGGAAGGATTGCTTCCCCCCCCCCCCAAGCCCGATCCCCGTTCCCCCGCCGCCGACAGAAACCACGCTCTGCCCCTCCGGCTCAACCTGCTCCCTTGCCGCTGCTCTCCCTCCCCAGCCTGGCGAGCCTGTGCCGTTGACGGCCTCGCCCGGATCTGAACGAAGCTCTGCATGCGTGTTGCTTACGTGCTCGCATGCGCATCGTATCTTGAGTCTTCGAGATACTCCGTACACAACCCCCCCCCCCCAGCTAGCGGCATTCTGCAAAGGCCGTCCACCGGCCGTCCACCGGCCGCCCGCCCACACAGAAAAAGGGCACGAATCCTCGTCATGCACCTAAAACGTCCCAGCCCAACGAATGGGTTCCGGCAACTACTCCGTAGCGCCCCCTTCGCTCCCCCCTTCCCCCTCCAGGTGGGACCTGTAGATATTAGGGTGTTTTTTTGTTTCGTTTTGTTTCGCTGTCGCCTGCAGCTCGCCTGCAGTATCTTATTTCACTTCGTGGGGGGGGGGGGGGGGGGGGGGGGTGGGGGGGGGGGGGGGGGGGGGGGGGGGTGGGGGGGGGGGGGGGGGGGGGGGGGGGCGAGTGCCCGTTAGCAACAAGAAAACAACCAAAAAAAACAAAGGGCAAGCGTGGTTGTGTTCGCCCACCTCTTTGGGTCTGTTGCCTCGGGGATGATGGCCTCGTCGTCGTCTTCCTCCTCCATGTCCGGGATGTCGTCGTCGTCGTCGTCGCCGTTGCCGTAGCCGTCATAGTCGTCCACGCGCCGCTGCGTGCTGCTACCGGACGCCGTCACCGTCGCCGATCCTGATCCTGATCCTGCTGCGGCACCTGCTGTCCCCGCCGCAGACGCACCACCGCCGCCGCCGGTTCGCAGCCAGCCGTCGTCGCCGTCGTCGTCGTCACCGCCACCACCGAGTGCGCCGGCGCCGCTGCCGCCGGCGCCGCTGCGCTCGACGACGTCGTCCGCGTCGCCGCCCGCCGCCCCGGCAAAGGCTGCGTCATCCAGCCGCCGGTGGCACGGCACGTTGCGCGTCACCAGGAACTGCTTGCCGGGCGGCAGGTTCGCGGACCGGCGGCTGGCGGGCTCGGCATCGGCCCAGGACCAGGTCGGGAACTTGTAGACAAGGTAGTCGCCGGCGGCCACAAACTCCTCGGGCGTGATCTCGCCCGTCTTGCGGAAGGTGGACGTGTGCTTGGCCGGCGTGTAGCGGTCGCGCAGGGTGTTGACGGTGGAGTAGAGGATGTTCATCGTGGCAAAGGGGGGAGGGGGGTTCTGCTTGTCGATGGCAAGATGTTCCCGCTGTGGTTTGCTGGCGGGTGACGTCCAAGGACGAGATGGCCCCAGTCCAAAGTGGAAAGGGCTGGCGTCTCTCTCTCTCTTCTCTCTGTCTCTCAAAAAGCTTTCGGTTCTTTGATAAGCTGTCGCCGTCACAAAGGGGGGAGGAAGAGGAGGCAGAGGGGCTTGGGGGCAGACCGTTTCTATGCTGTGCAGAGAAAAGGAAGAAAGATAGGGATGCTGCTGGAAATAAAGTAGAAAACCAACAGGCGCGACAGGCAGCAAAGAAAAAATATGGGAAAAGAGAAAAGGGAGAAGGGAGGAGGCCGATGACAGGCGGCGCTGTCGCGACTCCGACCTAGGCAGCGGCGTCGCTGCTGATTTGCCTCTGCGATTAAGCGCTCTGGGTGGCCTAGTTCCAGTGGCATCACATGGCGGGGTTCACGCGGGCTTCGTCAGGATAAGGCAGCCAGCCCAAAGCTCGCCCCGCCAGCGGCTTATCTCAGATAACACGTGATCTGGCGTTTGCATCGCTCACGCCATGCGACGTCATGAGGACGGGAGGATCTGGGGAAGTGGGTTCGCTTCACGGTCAACAGCCAAACTTTGTTGGGACTCAAATATCAGACAGACTCAAGTGTCAATGTCAGTGGTGAACCTAAGGTTCCTAGCTGTGGAAGTGTCACTAATCTAAAATGTGAAGTCGTTCACTAATGGTTATGCCTCAGTCGGAGGAAACAAAAAGAAAGAGGAAAGCAAGGAAAGAATAAAAGAAAGAAAAGAAAAGCCATCAAGCAACGAAAAGAAAGTGACCGCTTGTCGCACATCGCCCAAGGGTATGTTTACTCTGCCCATATAATCCCGTGAATCCCATGAACCCCATGAATCCCACCAGCCCAGCACAAGAAACCCCTGTATCCAAATCCAGTAGAGGATATATATCCCATGCCCGTCATCAAGTAGCTAGCTATTCCCATCAACCGTATAATGTAGAAAATAAAAGAAAGAAAGACACGCCGGCACGACACACCAAGAGAGAGAGAGAGAGAGAGAAAGAGGAAGAGATAGAGGGAGAGAGAGAGAAAGACAGAAAGAGAGAGAGAGACCTACACACGGAGAGATAACGAGGTGTAGAACAGAATACCAACAGAGGCAACATCACCAGTTCGGCGCCTCTTCCATCTCCTGGCAGGGAGGGAGGCTGAGGTTGTCGCACAGCTTCCGAAACTTGGGGTTCATGCTGTAGAAGCTGTGCATCGAGTCGTGGTCGCAGCACGGCGAGATGCGGAAGGGCAGCAGCCAGTCAAACACATTGGTTCCCATGACCGACGTCCAGTTGCGGCGCCAGCCCAGGTCCCACACATTCATGCCCGCCTGCACGGGAATGATGGCAAACGTGCGGAACGCGAGCCGGTCGCGGGCAGCCCGTCGGGCAGCTCGAGCCTCACGCGCAATCTTAAAAGGGTCCGGCTCCTCGTCCGTAGGCGCTGCAGAGGTCCCATTATGCTGCTGCACCGTAGTCTCAGGCTGTGGCACCGCCGGTGTTGCCTCATACCCTGGCGGCGCCCCATCTTTGGGCAGCGGGTACGTGACAACGCCGTACTTGCCCTCAGCAGGCGGCGCGCCGCGCTGGATGCGGACGGCCATGAGCTTGACCCTGTTCTTAAGCTGGTGGGTTTCCACAGTCGTGGTGTTGGCGAACACAAAGTGCAAGCACGTGGAGGCCATGGCAGAGGCGAACAGCCCGAGGACGCCGGCGAGTGCGAGAGCCACAATGATGCGGGTGTCGGCTCCTTCGCCGAGCGCCTTCTTTCGCTTCAGAGCGTAGCCGCCGACCCCGAGCGTCAAGCCGCAAAGGACCGTTGCATACGATGTGAACTGCAGGAAGAATTTGAAGGCTAGGTTTCTCAAGGTCAGCATCGCCTCGGCTCCGACAAAGAAAAGAAGAGGAAGAAAAGAAAAAGAAAGATAAAACAAGGGAACAAAGGATAAACTTTAAGACGCACTCGTTTCGGACACAATGCCGCCCACCCAGGGACAATAGTGATCCATTTTGCGCACACAGCGGTTGATTTCCGAGCAGTGGTGGGCGCGGTCGGGCTTCCACGTTCCGCACTGGCTGCACCAGACCGGTCTGCCGTCAGCGGTGCACTCAAACACATCCTTGGTGTAGAACAGTTCGAGGCCAGGGCTGTCCGGGTCGAGCCGGGGATCCGCCGGGCTGTCGCCAAAGCCAGCGCCAGTCGTGCCTCCATACGGCAGCGAGTTGGCGAGGCCGGCCTCGAGATCGTCAGCATGTGCACGCCCCAGGATCGCGGTCTTGCCAGTGCTGCTGGGCCGGTCGCTGTCCAGGCTGATGCTTCCACGTCGGCGGCGCGTGCTGCCAGCGCCAAAGGCACAGACGAATGGCGTTCGACCGTTCCTGGCTCGGTCCGTGCCACCGTAGGCCCCAGCTCGCGGCGTCCTCGTTCCATAAAAGTCACGAGCGTGCTCGGGGCCGAGGGGCACAACGCCGGGGTTCTTTCGGATTGTGGCAAAGGTGCGGAGGTAGCTGGCCACCATGAGGGTAGCAACGATGACGTAGGGGATGAGGAGGCCAAGGGCGAAGCTATGGTCGTGATACTGGTGGTAGAACTGCTTCACTGGGCGGACGTTAGCGAGGGGCAGAGGTAGAAAAGGGGGGGGAGGGCGCCTACTCAGGACATAGTCCCCGACAACATAGAGAACATAGCCAACAGCAAGGGCTAGAAAGGCCGGAATGACGAGAGCCATGGTCCGCATCGTCGGGTTGATGCTGTGGACGGGCAGCACGCCAGGGTCCATTGCAGCCGGCGGCATGGCGTCTGGTGTTCGGAGGAAACCTGGACGGGCAAAGACAAGCAAGAGCTCGGGGAATAGAGGGCAGCGTTGAGGTTCGAGAGCTGTAGCAGCCGGCGAGCGTGGCTGAAGGCAGTAGATGGCAGGTCGCGGAGATGCAGGAGAATGGGATGAGAGGAAGAGGACGAGGGAGAAGGAGAGGGAGAGGGAGGGGAGGGGGATGGAGGGAGGAGGGCCGGTATTAATAATAGCACAAGACGAAGGAAAGCAAACATAGGAGGGGGGGAGGAGGAGGAGGAGGAGGAGGAGGAGGGAGAGCGACGAAAGACAAAAGGATGCTGGACGCGCGACGCTGGCTAAAGTGCGAGGGCGGCGTGCTGGGCTGCAAACGACGGCATGGTCCCCGCTGCAAACGGGGGAGGCCGAGTACAAGACCGACTGCAAACGAGGACAGCAGGGCCGCGGGCACAGGTTTGCGAGGCGGTCGGTGGTCGGCGGCCGGTGGAGGGTGGCGGGTGGTGGGCGTGCAGAGTCAGAGTGCAGAGTGCAGAGTGTGGCCGACCGGCCTGCAGGAGAGAGGTGTGTTGGCAAAAATGCCCCCAATGGCGGTCAGGCGCTGGGGCGGAAAGAGCGATGCACGCTTGCTTGTTTTCGTCATCCCTTGCATTTACAGCTGGCAGGAGCTGGGTGGAAGAGTGGGTTTTGGGGGGGGGGGGGGGGGGGGCGGGCCTGCATACACTACGACATTGTCCTGCTGAGCATCTCCTCCGCCTTCGAGCTCCCTCCTTCCCCTTCCCTTCTTTCGCTTCCTTCCCTTCCTTCCTTCCGAACAAACCCCCCCAGCTCTTCCCCGAGTTGCAATCTCCACACGGGAAGGAACGCGTCCTTGGAGCGCAGCCTGTTCGTAGCTTACAACTCGCGATCACAACTCAGAATTCAGAACTCAACTCGCAACTCGTAACTCGTACCTCGTACCTCGTACCCACCGCCAGCGCAGCGAATAGCCGCCGGCCGCCCTGGTGCGTTTTTGCAGGCGGCATGCGTTTGGTGTCTCGTATGGCAATTTCCCTTTGACAGACCCGCTTTTTCCGTTGTCTCTAAACGACGTCCCACAACTTTGTCTGCCGTGCTGCTTGCTTTGCTTTCTGTCTTTTCGTCTTTTGTCTCTTGTCCTTTGTCTTTTGTCTCGCTTCCATCGCCCCTGCTGTCCATCGGTCTCGCGCTATCCCATGCACGCCGTGCCGGTTTTCGTGTCTCGTGCAGCCTGTCGTTTTCTGTCGTTTTCTGTTGTTTTCTGTGTTTTCTGTGTTTTCGGGCTGTCTCTGCTCGCTGTGGCGGCCATCGCACAAAACACTGGGTCCAAGTGGGGCCCGGCCAGCATACAGGCCCCGCCCTCCTCAGCCTTGTCTGTTGGATGGACCATCGTTGGGTTCAGCTTGCCCGCGTCCCGCATGGCCAAGTCCCAAGGGAGACCCGGTCGACTCGTATTGCTCCGTACATCTCGTGTCTTTGGCGATCCGGCGTGGGTCCCAGCGGTTCCCGTCTCACCGGGTTTTCCTGCTCTTTGCGTGCACACGGTTTGTGACCGCGAATGGGCCGCCAGGGCAGATAGACGAAGAAGGGACGGAAGAAAGAAAGCAGGAAAGCAGGAAAGCAGGAAAGCAGGAAAGTAGGAAAGCAGGAAAGCAGGAATGAAAGACAAAAAGTGGTTGGGGCGGTCAGCGCCAAAGACAACGGTGATGCAGCAGGGCTCGCTGCACGTCCTCGCTGGCTGTCTCACCCCACTTCCGCCCCTCCCCATTCTGCTCCGTGCAGGAGTTGGTCTGCATGTCGAGACAAGAATTCAGCCGCAGGCCAGGTCACCAAAAACGTCGGACACCAACCGCCCCCCTTCGCTTTCCTCCAGAACGTCTTGATTCCCTTATTTGTTTCACCGCTACTCTGGCCCCCGCTCTACCAACCCCTCCTCTCTCCCTCGCGAACAAAAACCTATCATATGGCGGCCCCAGGGCGCGAGAGGGCGGGCCAGTCCTCGAAAGTGCCATGGACGTTGTGCTACTCCAAACTCTGTGCGAGACAGAGAATGCTCATCCGCATCTGCATCTGCGGTGTGCTCTCTCGGATTCTGCTTGACAGCGTCTTGACTTTCCCTGACGAGGTGCCGTCAATCGGAACCCATTGGCAGTCGACTTTGCAACACAGGTGCCCTGGTTGCAAACGAGCGAGGTCGGTTAGGGCGGACGCGTCCTTCCGACCCGGCCGTTTGCTGACAACGGCCTTGTTTGAGGCATTGAAACAAGGTAAACATGACTCATTTTCTGCCTAATCTTCTTCTGTCCCCTTGATATTCTGGCATCTTCCCCTCGAGTGCCAAGGGAAAAGGCAACTCTGCCATAGCTGTATGTTGAGGATTGCATGTGTTTGGGTTGCAGCAAGAATGGCGACTCTCTAGCCACCGTTCGCAAAAACTGGGAGAGTGGTATTTGCCTGTCCCGCCCCAGGATTGTTTCTCGCCGCCTTGAAACGCCTGCCTTTCTGCTCCCCGTAGCGTAGAGGACCCCCCCCCCGGCCGAGCATACCACATGTGAAGTAAAAAAAAGGGGGGGAGGGGGGGGGGAGGGGTCGTTTGAGCCTCAAATCTTACTTAGGCAGACCAGCTTGTGCGCTCCTCCAGAGAATGAGGCGCTATTAATGGCCCCTTGCCCCTTTTTTTCAACACTGCTGCCACCGCTATTACGACGTATTAACAATGGAAGCACTGTAGAGGGAAATAGTTGTTGCATGAGTAAGAAAAGGACGAACTGGACATGGATGAAACTTCAGACGACAGTTGACATTTGTCTCCCACCTGGGTTTCCCAAGAGAGGAGACATGGCTTTGGAACAAGATGCTTGCGGCACCGTCCCTGATTGTTCGTGCTGGGCATGAGAAGGCGACATGCCGTTCCCGTAACAGAAGGCGGCACAGGGAAGGCGATGGGAGCAGCGACACGACGTGTCTCGCCACTGGAGAGGGCGCTGTTATGGCTAGAAGAGAACTCTGGGAGAAAAAGGCCAACCAAACATTGAACTGCAGCTGCAGAAAACTCGTCGGGAAAGGAGGCAGTGAAAGGCGCGCATTGTGAAGGCCCCCCAGGCTTTGCTCGGGGCTTTCCCTGAGGCTTTCTGCAAGATGCCACGATCCGCGCGCCCTGCCAGGATAAGACGTCCCTTATGACTTTTAGGACGGTACGCACGAAGCGGTATGAAATGCTCTGTTGCAGAACAGACATCTCGCGAAACAAGGGTGCATAGCTGGACACTCTCGGGCGAGACTTGTCAAGGGGAAAGAAGGAAAAAAAACACGCGGCCCTGAGAGGCTATGCCACAGGTTGTCTAGTAGGGCCTTGTATTTACACCCACAGTAGAGAAAGGCAGCGTGCGCGCGAGAGGCGCAGTACGTGAAAAGGAGGAAATGCATCGCAAATATGAGCCAAACCAAGACGGAAAGCAGCTCTTCCTTGACACGAGGCTCAGCAGAATGAAAAAAAAAACATGGGGGACAAACAAAAAAGGGGGGGAGGGGGGACGCCTGCCACAGTTGCCTTTGCGGGAGTTGTCTGAAATTCTGAGGCTCTGATTTCTGAGGCTCTGATGAGCCTTCTTTTTCAGGAGCGGATGTGTTCCTGCTTTTGAAATCAGGCGATGGCAAAGCCTCCTTGGGAATACCATTTTACTTCTGGCTGACTTGAAAGGCGATAAGCCAATAAATTAGGATTGTTGTAAGGCAAGAAAACCATTTTTTTTAGGGAACATAGATAATAATGCATAAAACAAGAAGAAGATGAGGAGGAGGAAGAGGAGGAGCAAAGCGCCTCGACGGCGTCGTGCGGTGCCCTGTCTGCAGTGTCCTTGTTCTCTTCTTCCACACGACCGCACGATGTTCTCTTTGCCTTCCGCAGGGCCACGACTTGCGGACGAGGCTCGCATTTCTTGCGGCCTTGTATATAAAAACCTTGACAAGAGACCGCCTCTCGTCCTCGTCCGAATTCCATAGTCTTCACGATCATCATCCACCTACTGCACTCAACCAAACAACCCACCAGAAACCTAAGCGAACAGAGGTCTAGACTCTAGACCGTTTCCCATCTGAGATGGCAAAAGACACGGATACTGCCGGAATAATCTGGTGCTGTGTAAGCAACAGCCTGCTGCTTCCCACGCCTTGCATACATGGAGCACAGCTCTTCGCGATGTGGCCCGTCTGATTAACCCCTCTTGTCTCTCAGTCCGAATGCAACATGGTCAACAACTTGGCACTTAACGCTTATTGTCCAAATCCGGATTGCGACTTTCACAAGTTCGACAGCCGGTGCTGTACGGTTGGATATGCCCCACCTGACATGTCGAGCAACGTCGCAAAGGCAAAGGGCGCGAAGGACAAAGGGTCCGGCGGGAAGAACTCAAAGACGAAACGTTCAAAACACTGAGCCAACGCCCCCATCTCTCACCGTCTCCCTCGCCGTGTCCTCTGCATGTTCCGCGCATCATGTCTGCGTCGCTTTTGGTGTCATCGAACTGGATCTCTATTCTTCCGTTGTTGTTATTATCACCACTGTTTCTGCATATGGGTATGAGGGTGTTTTTTTGTTTTTGTTTTCTTATCCCGGTATCTCGATTATTTTGGTTCCACAGCTTACTACTCTTCTGTCGGTCCCCCGCCCCCTGTTTTCCTGCCCTGCGTGTTCGTCTTGGTTTTCTTGTTGTTTCTCTTTTTTTTTGTTCTCCTGTTCTGTATCTTCATGTATCATGCCCGCTTCTCTCTCTCATGACCTGTGTTTCCCTTCTTCTATAAGTTTTGTACAATCTCGTCTTGAGAGTCTTTGTTTCTCCTTCGTCCTCTCTTGTTAGATCTTCTTTTCGGCGGATGTCTGGTCTGTCGGTATTTGTTTCTTTTCTCCTGGCTCTCGTCTAATTTTACTTTTTCTTCTCCTTTGCTTCTCCACCTCGTCCCCTCTACATGCCCTGCCATTCGTTTTTCGTAGCGCACCTGGAGACCGCGATAGTGTCTTGCGAGCACGGCGGTTCTGCACAGAACACTGCACAATACCAAGTAGCTTGCTGTTAGAGGAGAGGACGCCACTCTAGATTGCTATTCTCACAAGTCCCATTAGCCTTTGAATAAAAATAAAACGAGCCTTTCATCCATTGCCTCCAAGATGCACCTTCTGTATCTCAAGTCTCCTTCGCCTTGCGTTGTCGTCTGACGACTTCGCCAGAGACAACGCAAAGGCCAACACTCTACACGAACTCTCCGAGACCACACACCGGGGAACCAGAAGGGACACAACAGCATGGAAGCCAGTGCCTATCCAGACAGAAGCGTATAAAACCAGCTGGACACGTTATGCCCAGGCACTGCTCTCGGCGCGCACCGCGGCTTTCACGAGCTGTCGTTGTTTTCTCCGCTGGGCGTCCAGTCACGTGGGCCACGTATGACCTCATAAACGCTGCCTGCATTGGCCAGGCCCCACCAACAACAAATAGCGGGACGGCGGGCCGGGTCTAGAAGCTACCCCTCTTGAAACGGGCGAGACAGCCTTTGTCTCTCAAGATCAGATCGAGCATCACCAAATTTGCCCCCAAAAGCAGCAGCACAGCTTTCTGGCAAAAGGCCGTGTCATTCGTCGGGATTCCACGGTTTAGTTTGTTGCGACAGTTTATGTGTTTGAGTTTTTCTTTCTTTCCCGCCCTTTTGCCTGGTCCCCCCCCCCCCCCCCCCAAAAAAAAATAAACAGCTTCAACAGCCTCTCCTTCGTATCCCCTTTCCCATGACGACTCCCCGCGTTTTCATCGTTCGCCATGGCGAGACGGAGTGGTCGCTCAATGGCCGCCATACCGGAACCACCGACATTCCCCTGACAGCCAACGGCGAGAAACGGATCCGGGCCACAGGCCGTGCCATGGTGGGCAATGACCGTCTGATTGTTCCCAAGAAGTTGGCCCACATGTGCGTCTGTGGAGTAGCCTGGCCGTCCCTTTCCTGCCCGGCCTGCTAGTTGCGGTGTTTCTGGTTCTTGCTAACTCGTCTGCTCCGGTGTCCCTTTCTCGCCCCATCACACAGCTACGTCTCCCCTCGGAAACGCGCGCAGCGAACGTTTGAGCTTCTCCACCTCGACCTGTCCGATCCCCTGCCCTGGCAGCAGCACGGTGCCGTCGACGAGGCCGACGCTACCCGTGCGTGCGGCGCCCGCGTTGAGGTCATGCAGGACGTGCGCGAGTGGGACTACGGCGACTACGAGGGCATCACGTCGACGGAGATTCGGCAGCGGCGCGCGGCGCAGGGGATCGCGGGCCATTGGGACATCTGGAAGGACGGCTGTCCGGGCGGCGAGTCGCCGGCGGACATTACGAAGCGGCTGGACCGAGTGATTGCAGAGATCCGCGCAAAATACCACAAGCCAGTCTTTGATGCCAGTTCCGCCCCGGAAGCAGGAGCAGGAGCAGGAACAGAAGCTGCTGCTGCTGCGGACGCCACTGCGGCGACACTGCCATCGCTACCACCGCCGCCAGAAGGAGATGTTTTGATTGTGGCCCACGGCCACATCCTACGGGCGTTTGCGCTGCGGTGGGCTGGAGCCTCGCTGCAGGATGGGCTGACGTTTCTGCTCGAAGCTGGCGGTGTAGGAACACTGAGGCAAGTTCGAATCAAGGGGACACTATTCTGCTCCGTCTCCCACTCTACCTCTCTTCTCCCCTCTCTCCTCTCTCATCTCTCCTCTCCCCTCCCGCGCATAGTACTTGCCGAACGGACCCCTTGCAGTCTGCTAACAGTCCTGGTGCCACAGCTACGAGCACAATAGCATCGACGAACCCGCCATTCTCCTCGGTGGCGCGTTTACGGTCCGAGACGACGAGCTGTAATAGGCGTGATTCTTTTTGCTACTCTTGTCTGTTAATGTTTCCGGAAAGGATGGGATGGCATGGCGGGCTGTTTCTTGTATACGAGTTATAGAAATGGTGGGCACCGGGCGGTTTGCGTGTTTTCCTTGTTTTTTTTTCGACCTTCCCTACTGGTTCTTGGGGCGGCATACAGAGACTGGCCTGACGATATGTAGGCTTCTATCCATGTTTGGCATAACATGCCAATTGATATATATAGGTTCGTGCACACTACAGAAGTATCTACGCTGTGCAACAACACGGACAGGGTCGGCCCAGCCGGGGACAGCAGATCGTAGGGATCAAAACGGGAAGAGCGGGATATTGAGACCGGGGCACAGCATACATGTCGAGTGCCTCGAACTGCAGCAGATCCCGGGAACCCGGCTGCTGTGCTCTGCATGCCTCTCCTCTCCTTCCCAAGGCTCGGCATATTGCTGCTGTGCAGTCCACGGGTCATGTCTGACCCGGAATGTGCAATGGCATCAGCTTTCTCTACCGCCATTGTCATGCCACTGAACCTTGCAGTCTACGGGAAATGACATTGCATGCCAGTCCAGAGTTCTGCTGCAGCAACACTTCGTCCTTTTACTTCTGATGTTTCCTCGTGTCCCTCGGTCGTGTTTCATGTCCCCTCTTTGCCCTTGATGCAGCACAGCCGACCGACTGCAAGGCTGAACACAGAGGGACAAGAAGCTGCCGAGATGCATCGAGGCCAGCGCAGTTTACCATCTTGGCTGCTCCCGCTCACAGGCTGCCGGCGAGGGAAACAGTGCTGCCCAAGCCAGCCATGCGACGGACATACATGCTCAAGACTAGAGGCTCTCCTCGAGCACTCGCATTGCCTACAAAGTCTTGTCGTCGCCCAAGGCACAACGCGCACCTCCACGTATGGGTTGGGCTTACGTGTGCTTCTTTCTTTTCTAAAGGAC
Organism: Ophiostoma pallidulum; assembly: GCA_019925425.1. Taxonomy (NCBI): domain Eukaryota; kingdom Fungi; phylum Ascomycota; class Sordariomycetes; order Ophiostomatales; family Ophiostomataceae; genus Ophiostoma; species Ophiostoma pallidulum. Next base: position 59,243 of record JADHKO010000100.1, read on the forward strand.
TCCCTTCCCCTCTCCCCTCCCCTCTCGGTCGGACCTGGAAAAATACGGATCGGCTTTCGCCCTCCCGGCGTCTCGCTAGACGCCGCAGCCTAGTTGCCCTTGTTCCTCTTCCGTTTTTGCTGCCTTGACAGTTATGGGATAGGATCCGACGACGCAAGACGCCGAACGGGCGGTGCATTTATAATGATGATCTAGAGTTGGGCCGTTCAAGAACGCGAAGACTCCGAAATAGAAAAAGGAGATGCCATAATCTTACTCGTACGGGGTGTAGTATCGGTCATCTATCACTTTGCCGCTTTCCCTCTAACTGTGCCCAGGCCACCCAGGGCCCCCTGTAGTCGTCCTGGAGCAGGCCTATCGCGGCTCCTTTAGCGGAGTTCCGGAGTGGAAAAGTCCCACTATATCCCCCCCTCTCTGCTCCATATGGTGATGGATAACCAGCGAACCGCCAGTGCACGGAGCCGGGGAGGTTCAGCGGAGTCGAGTGCTCTTTGGGCGTCGCCGAGGTGGCATTGTACGGAGTAGACACACGAGCCACCAGACACACCGAGCGGCAAAGTCATGCGCTGAAGATAGTGGGCGAGGAGACTCTTAGATTCGTTCACTGGGATCGACTTCCTTTCGGGGGGGATGCCTCGGTATTTTGACGATACGAGCTCGTACGACAGGCAATAGAACGGAAGGGCGGGCAGGGAGAGGAATACCGGAGGAACGAAGCACTGAGCGGACACTAATACGCGTCCTGCTATCTGGCGTCTGGATGATCCATCTCTACCCAATGGACCAACTGGCTGGGCTCGACAAGAGCGGCCTTCATATCTGACTTCCCCAGCCGGGGCCGGGGGAGGGGAGCTAGCTGTCTCTTGGCCTGGCCTTGTCTGCCTGGCTGGCCTGGCCACCCAGCCTCCAGAGCTAAGAACTCGGCACAGCGGGTTCCTCCTGAGCTTCCAGCGAGCGGAGAGCGCGGCACGAAAGGGACAGGCCTAGCTCCCTCGTCCAGCAGATCACCCGCTCTCTGGGGGGCGAGCCGTTTCTGTGGTGCTTCCCATAACCAGGCTCATAATTTATGGGCTCTTGATGGGCTCTTGAGCTGTGCCTGTCTGCCCTCTTGTGTCGTGGTCGAGCACAGCCAACTACTCTCCGAGTTGCCTACATATTCGATTCTAGCTCGAGCCTTGTTTGGGGAGGGCGAGTTGGCAACGCAGAGCAGCCAAGAGGAGGGGGGAGTATTTGGAAGATGTGGGACATTGGACAGACATGCGGTTGGTAGTCCAGCTCTTATCTCTGCCCAATCTGTCATCTTTGGGATGGTTCGGGCTCATCAAGCTGTCGTTTTATTGGGGGTGGGACGAGAGGGGAGGGGGGTCTGAAGAAGCATTGCCCCATGAAACCAAACAGCGATGGGCTTGGGTCGTCCTGCCTCTGCCGCCTTTCCCTTCCTTTGTTTTCTGCCACCTCCACTCTGTGCTCCTCTCTGTGCTCCCCTCTGTGTTGGCTGTGTTCTTCGGTCCTGGTGCCGGACCGATGTCCACACGGACGTAGAGGTCGGCAGGCGCTCTTATTAGCTGCATGGGCCTTTTTTATATACCATTTTTGCACAATGGAGCGGTGAGCAAATGTTTGTGCTGGAGCGAGGGACGGGTGGGAGGGGCCAGCGGCCAAGCCCACGTCCCAAGAACCTTTCTGCATCGTCCATTGCAATGGACAAGCCTCTCCAGTGTTCGGCACGAAATGGGAAAGGCAGTTTGAGGAAACCTGGAGAGTCGAGGTTTCTCGACGCCTTTGGGAAGGGTCAAATTGATCGAAGATAGGGGGGGACACAGAACGGACAGATGGGCTTTGCACTGGAGGCCGGGATGGGTTTTCCTGTGGTGGCTGTTTTTAGACGAAGGGCTTGGCTCTGCTGCCGGTCGCCTCTTTTTGCTCCTGTCGTCGATGCATCCCACCATCTCTGCTCCCTTCTCGTCCCCCTTTCTCTCTCCTTTTCCCTCTTTTTTACTTTCTTTTCCCCCTTCTTTCCCCCCTTCTTCTTCTCTCTCCCCTCCTCTCGCTTCCTCGTTCAGCTGGGCCGCGGCATGCGCTCGCCGAAAACAAAAGAAAAGAAAAGGAACGAAGAGAAGAAAAAGAAAAGCATAAGGAGGCCTCGCTCTCTTGGCTAGCCGTCCAAGTTTCAAATGCACCTTGCAGAAGAGGGTGGACTCGACACCAGAGGAAAAAGAAAGCACATGCGAGCCCATCCAGCCAAAATGGACGACAGGCCGCCACGTTTCGGTGGGACGTAAAAATGGAGGCATAAAAAGAAACCAGGCAGCTTTACCCCCCCCCCCCTCGCTTGTTATCTGCATCTTCCTCTGCAAACAGCGGTGTCATACTGGAAGACCCCCCCCCCCCCCCAACAAAGAAAAAAAAACGAGAACGGGAATGAGGATACAAACAGGAGAGGCCTGACCTCTGCGTGTTTGTTTTCGGAAATTGTTCGCTGCCCGACAACACCAAGCAAGGGTAGGCATTCTCGAGCGCTTTGGCAAACAACTTGTCGGAGCTGGACACCTGTTTGGGAGCAACAGCAGATGTTCCTCCGAAAGCCTTTTTTTTTTGTAGAAGATGGTTGCATCTTGCAGACTTTGGCGGTCGAGGGTAGTTGAGCAAACTCGACCGATAGATTGAAAGCTCCCAAGGCTTTACACCCCCCTGCACAAGACAACTCATTGTGTATTGTTTCGTTCCCCTCCCCATCCTCCTTCTCTTTTCCATACGCTTTTTATCGTTTGCCTTCCTCACCTCTCATTCTTCCCTCTTCCCCCTTCCTTTCCCATTTTTCTCCGCCCCTCAGAGCACGGACTGTACACCAACTTCTTTTTTTGTCTGTCCTTTGCTCCCCCTCTCCCACCCCTCCATCGTCTCGCCCCTCCACGTCTTTTCCCCGTTGGCGCTGTCCATTTGCCGCCCTTGCGTGGATGACCATGCAGGCCTGTTTGTCCACATGCACACTTTGCATGCAGGAGGTGCAGCAAAAGACGCAATCGCGAGAGGCGCAGAGTCGCAGTCCCGGTTTTTTTTTTCACACCAAACGAAGGCAAAGTGCACAAGATGCATGCAAAGCAGTAAACAGCTGCTCTCCCCGCCCTCCTTCTTCCCCCCTTCTGAAGCTGGACAGAGAGGCGGACTACGAGAAAAAAAGGGAAGAGAGAAGATCAAAATAAGAAAGGGTGTAGATATACGCTACAAGAGAAATAAAAGTTTATTCTTAGCACAAAACCTGGCATGGAAGAAAAAGCGGCAAGAAAGACAAACAGCTAGATCTAGAGGAACAAACCCCCGACCAAAGAAAAGGTATGGAAAACGACGTTGATCCCCTTCCCCCCCAGCAGTGCCCATCGAGAAGGCGACCGCGTCTTGGATGCACACCAAACGCCCCTCGCTTGCTTTTCTCGGCTTGCTTTTTCCCTGGGGGCGTGCATCTCCGCTGCCCTTCCTGTATCTCTCGCTTGTGTTGTTTGTCAATTTTTTTCGAGAAGGATTGGCGCCACCATGCAAAGGACAAACAAACATGCAGAAAAAAAAAAGCAAACAAACAACAATGGTAAACGAAAGCGAGCAAACAAAAGAAAACGCAAACAAAAACAAACAATGCCAACAGAAAAAAACAGAAAACACACCAAAAAACGACGCCAATGCACGATGCACCCGTCGTGGTTGGCCAGCGTTGCGTTTGAGAGGGGGGGGGGGGGGGGGGGCTTTGCTGACTGCGTAAGCGAGCATGCAGTTTGGAAAAAGAAAACATGGCGAGAGAGAGAGATAGGGAGTGTGTGTGAGACAACAAGATATGCATGCTTTGCCAGGACGTGCAGGAAAAGCTCTGCACGTCGCTTTGTCGTCTTGCCTTGACAACCAATCGAGCAAGATGGTGTGCGTGTGTGCGTGTATGCGTGTCTACGTGTGTGTCCGTGGCCCACTCCCTACCCTCCATTCTCTCTTGTCACTTCTTTGGCCCCCCTCTTCTCGCTGTGTATTCTCACTGCCCCCAGTTCTTTCTCATGCACGTTGGGTCTGTTGGCGTGGCCGCCGGGCTTTGCTGGCCATGAATGCTGGCCTTCATGGTCAGAAGGCAGCCTTGTTTACCAGTGCTAAGGAGGGCGAGGAGAGTGGAGGAGCGGCCTGATACAGGGGCCTAGTCTTCCTGTGGCCAGACTGGCCAGGCCGGGCATCCCCCCTCTCCCACCCGCCCCGGCCAGGCGAGACCAGACCAGACCAGGCCAGACCAGACCAGAGCCTGTGGGAGGGGAGGAGGGGTATCCGGCAGCTTTGCTGGCGGCCCGTCAGCCTATCGATTTACTGCTTAACATGCTGCTTGGTTGGTAGGAGGAGGTCGGAGGGACAGACGAGGGTGTGGGACCTGTGCCAACGTATCTTGCCTGGTACGGTTGCAGCCAGTTGGCCACGCTGAAGACCCCTTCTGAGGCGTTGGGGAAGGTTGCCCTCTACCTCCCCCAGTCTCGCTCCGCCTCCGCCTCCACCTACGCCTCCGCTCTGTCCCTACACCAGACAGAGGGAGAGAGAGAGGAGAAAGAGAGAGAGTGTGTGAGTGAGTGCGTGTTTGTCCTGCATGTCTATGGCCAACAGACCTCGCCAAACTCTACGACCTGGGGACCCGATAACAGGACACCTAATGAGAACACAGAGTTGCAGCAATTGCACTAACCAACCAAGTGCAGCAGCCCATTGCCAATTAACAGTTCTTGCACTGCTTGTTCACTTCTTTTTGGTTCCCCTGCGCGCTGTAGAGGTTCGTACTCCTAGAGAAATCAATTGCCCGCTTTGCTCTGGCCGGTCGAAACCACACTCCGTCCAAAAGGTGTACGAGTAGCAGGTGGGAAGCACCCCACACAGCTGGGTCGTCTTTGGCAGAGGTCAACAGAGATCCACGCAGGTCAACAGAGGTTGGTAGAGGCTCGGTACTTTTGTAGTTCCAACTCGTTGAGAGGAGCGAGCGAGAGAACCTGCCGTCGTGAAACAATAAATGGGGCATTCCCAAGTCACACACGATCATCCCAACGATCATGTCAAACAAAGAAACCGAACACCCCCCCTTTCCCACCACAAAAACAACATATACACACACACACACACCCGTGGATCAGCATAAGCACCTGCCTGCAGCTGGCCAACCTCTTCTCGCCATGCGGCCTTGGCTGGCCGTCTATGCGCCCCCTTACTGACGTGACGCCCCGTGTGGCCGACAACACACACACAACCACCACCGCAACCCATTGATAGACAAATAAAGTCGAGATATGGCAGTCGAGGCTGTTCACGTTTTCATTTGCTGTCGTTGCTGTCGTTGTCGTAATCGTTGTCTTCGGCCAGGCAGGCCGCAGGTGGTCGCCTCACGGGTCGCGTATACGAATGGCCAGGCCATGCATTGCCTGCTGTTCTCTTCTATCGCGACGCGGCCAACTCTCCCTCCCCTCTCCCGTCATTTTCGAGTACAACCCCCCCCCCCCCCCCCCGGCGCCTCCCTCCCCCGGAGGGAGGTCCGTCTTGTGGCCAGGCCAGGCTGTGGCAGGCTGGGGTGTCTTTCAGGCGCGTACTCTCTAGGCGGCTACACAGCTCTGTAGGCGGCTACACAATCAAAAACAAAAAACAAACGACTACGGCAGTGTATGCGTATAGGAGGCGCAGGGGAAAGGAAGGAACTTGCAAATCCTCGCCCGAACACATTCCACATATCCTACACCGGAGTTGGACAAGAAGGATGGACGGGGCTGGGGAGGAGGGAAAGTGCACGTTGTGTTTCCTGTTTACCTGTGCTTGGCGGCGCCTCACCGCTCCTCCCCACGAGAAGGTGGGAGCGTCCAGACAAGGCCTGCACACTACTCCGTATATCCAGCCTTCGGCTCCTATGATGGCACGGCGTGCATACGAGGTATATGAATGTAGCTTAGTAGGAGTCGTTGTAGCATCGCGACAAAGCCGGCCCTTACGATTTCGAGTCTACGACGTCCTCGTACGGAGCCGGCAAGTACAGGTACTTCTTGGGCGACCCGCACAGATTGCGAGCACCATAACAGGGGCCAGGAGGGACGGGGGAGGGGTAAGGGTAAGGCCAAGGAGGAGGAGAGAAGAAGGTCAAGGAGGCGAGAGGGCCAGCCAAGAACCCTCCCAAGAGCAGAGATGTCCGCCTCCCCTATCGACACGAATGAGCTGTCGTTGTATCCGTGTCGAGGCGGGGGGGAGGGGGGGGGGGATTGGGGAGCTGCGTCGCGTGGAAAAAAGAAAAGAAAATGACAGATAGAAAAAGGGCAGAAACCAAAGTAGAAAAAATGCACACTCTCGTGATAGTAGACGAAGACGAAGAAGAAATAAAGAGGAAAGGCGGGCTCCTCCCCCCCTCCACTTGGGCACAAAACGCAGTCACGTGAGAAGTTGGCGCTGCGCCCCACCCCCCTTCCCGCGCCCGCGCCCCGTCTGGGTCGGCCGACGGTCGAACGGGCGCCTTTCCCCTTTTCGCGGCTGCTCATCTTTCTTGTGTGCTGCCCCCCCCTCCTAGCGTGTTTGCTGCCCTTGGCCTGGCCTGTACTCCGTAAAGCACGCTCCTGTTTGAGCCTAAGGCCCCTCCCCGGTCAGGCTCCCAGAACAGCTGTGTCCACTGGTCGGCCCGCTAGAATGCCAAAGCATTAGCATGCCATCGTCGTAGTATCTTTCTCCCTCCCCCGACGAGTCGCCTCCTTTGCTGTCGACGCGGACAGCGATTCCAACGGAGCCCGTCTTCGACCCGAGAGGCATGGCAGACATCTTATTACGGTCTTTCCCATTGCCGGTTTCTATTCTCTTGTCATTTGGGAGGCTGTCCCTCCACTTTTTTCTTTTTTCTTCTTTTTTCTGTTTCTTTTTCTGTTTCCTTTTTCCCCCTTCCTCTTTCCTCTTCCCTGTCTCCTTTTGCCTTGCCGACTCTGCAACAACCAGAGCAGCCCGTAAAGTTCTCATTAAGGCTACGGAGTACTCCCCTTTTGAGCCTGGTCAACTCGCATCAGCTCATGTCTAACCTGGACAAAAAAGAGGACTGGCTCACGGTCTCCCTGCGCCTCTCTCTCTCTCTCTCTCTCTCTCTCGGCCACCTCCTATTTCCGCTCTTTGCCCTGTCTTTTCTCCCCACCTCTATTTCTTTCGCTTAACGATGCATTACATATTGTGTCCTTGCTCTGCAGCTTTGCGTTCTGGCTCTCTCGCCCGCTGGTCATCTGGCCGCCTCCCGCGCTCTCCTCTTGCAACCCACCCCCTGCCATCCCTGCAATCCCTACAATCCTTGAAAACCCCCCTGTCTGGCCATGGTTCTCCCCTCCCCCCCCCGCGGCAATAACCAGCCCCCCCCCCCCCCCCCCCCCCTTCCACCCCCCCAAAAACCTCTCATGTTGTCTTCCTTTTCTCTCTTTGCTCACACCTTCTCTGCCTCTTATTCGCTGTTCCTTTGGCGTCCACCACCACACTTGCATGCCGCTGCATACCGCCCCATGCACGCCCTTCCTGCTGTTACCCCCCCTCCTTTTCTGTTACTCTCATTCTCCCGCCCTCTCGCCCTCTCTCTCTCTCTCTCTTCCCCAGCAAGCGGTGTGACCGGGGGCCGTTTCTTCCTTCCTTGCTTTCGCCCCCCTGATGCTGGCGCTTCTGGGGGCAAAAAGAAAAAGGACAGGAAGAGGGTTCCAAAAGGATTTACCGACGGGAAGCAGCGAGATCCATGTTGGGACATATCTTTCTCTGGACTGCCAGCTAAAAACGTCTTTCACACGAGTATTATTGTTATTATTGAATATTTTGCAAGGCACGGGGGAGACATACAAGTGCGACGACTCGTACTTCCCGTTGTTGCCATGCACAGAGTGCAAGTACGCGAGAATTGCCGCCCGATGCCCTTTTTGGGCTCCTTGCACCTTCACCCCACTTGTGAGCCCTGCTTTCCCTTTACGCGATACGGGGGGCAGGACAACAGAGAGAGAAAGAGAGAGAGAGAGAGAGGCCATGGCGTGAGATGGCTGGCAGGCTGGCAGGCAGCCACGAGACGACGCCATATCGTGCAAACAGTTAGCTCTGGCTTTTGCTTTGGGGGGGGGGAGGGGGGCTTGCTGCGGATTCTGCGGCTCGAAACCTCACAGCCACTGCAGGCAATTGGATGCGTCCTTGCCCCGTTCAGCTCGCCATGGTCGTGCATTTTGCTCTCATGTGACCAAAAACCGCCCCGCTCGCGAGAGGCCCTAAAATCCCCCCTAACGGGACGGACCTTTTTTTCTTGCCCGGTTCCTCTGAGCCCAGTGCGGAAAGGAACGAGGGGGAAACACAAAAACAACAAAACGCACGAGGCAAAAGCGGCCTTGGCAAAACCAAAAAAAAAAGGCTCTAGACGCTCGGAACGAGAGCACGAAACGAAGGGAAAAGAAAATGAAGAAGAGAAAACAGGAGAAAAAAGGAAGGGAAAAGTTAGGAAAAAAGACGCCCCCCCTCAATTGGGTCAACATTAGGCGCCTCTGCCCGTGGCAGAGAGAGGGTTCGTTGGTGATTGTGTGTGCGTGCAGGTAAGATACTTTGTATCGTATGCTCTGCGGGATGTGTGGATGTGTGGATGTGTGAATGTGTGGGAGGATTGGCCGAAAAGCAAGGGACCGCTGCTTGGTTTCCGCCAGGGTGCATCGTGCTTCGTGTATCGCGCACCAGGCATTGCGAGGATACGCGGACGCGTTGGGCACCTTGCTGCACTCCTTTGGTGTTTTTTTCTTTTCTTTTTTTGGCTGACCCCCTTGCCGGAGCTTCTCGCCCGGGCACGCCCTGTGCAGCTTTTCTTCCTATCAGAGTATCGTAGACACAGAAAAGTGCGGAATGCGTCTGAAGGATTTCTCCTGGCTTCGTCTCCACAATCCTGCGTCGAGGCAGCGCCTTGTTATTTGCCTCTCCGCCACCTCCCACCCCACAGAGGGAAAGGAGGCCAAGAAGCAAAGAAAAGTACAAAGGAAAGAAAAGAAGAACTTGAAGAAAAAGAAGAAGAAAAAGACGGCTCGCCTAGTAACGGCTGGAGGTCGTTTTGTTTATCCAATTGCAGGGCAACGAAAAGAAATGGCGTGTTACTCGCAAAGCTGGATGCCCGCCTGCTGTTCTCGCGATGATACTTTGTTCTCGCTGATGCGGTTCGATGGGAGGATGACCTGACGGGAATGGGAACCTGGAATTCGCGCCGGCTGTAGTGGGCTGTGCCGTGGTGGATGCGGGAGGGGTGACCAACAGAAAAAGGCGTCCCGTCTGAAGACGCACGCCGTTCAGTTTCTCTGGGAGGGGGGAATCCCATCGCAAGGGGGGGAAGATTGGAAGTGTGGGGGGAGAAGGGGGGGAGGGGGGGGGGGTGCAACAACGCCCCGTACAGAGTACATGTGCTCGTAAGATCCTTGTACAAGTACAATACGCGAGGGGAGAGAGAAAAGGCGTGGTCTGTTTCTGGGTGCTTCGCCCACCCATGCTGCCACCTATCCTCTATGTTGTGCCGTTGCGTACGGAGTACCTGTACAAGTCCAGGCTCAGCAGCGGATCTTACCCGCCCTCCCTCCGTTGACACATGCCCCAGAGCTCCACAGCCACCCACATGTGCTTCGTTTTGATTGTCCTGTCCTCCCTTTGACGTTGGCGGTGTGCACTGGCAGGTCGCACAGCATTGGGCTTCGTGCGGACCCCGGGGAGGGCCGGTTCTCTTCCCCCCTCCTTCCCGCCTTTCCTTCCCAGTCTCTGGTATTCGTTCTTCTTATTCTTCTGGTGCTGAACAAGGAAAGGATCACAACATGAGGCATGGTCGTCGAATGTGCAAGTATTGGCGAGGAGTGGGAGCAGCCAATAAGCCCAGTCCAGGCAGCAATAGTCGGTGAGCCCAGGTCAATGACCGGGGATGGTAGCAACGGGCCAAGGGGGTAGCAATGTGTGCTCCGTTGGCGGTTGTCCACGAGAAAGCCTGGTAGAAACCAGACCAGAATCTGGAAGAGAGGCTTTTTTGGGAGGTCCAGTCGAGAAAGCCTTTGCATTTCATAGAGTTCGCCTTTCAAGCGGTCTGTGTGCGGCACACAGCCAAGCACTTTTCTTTTGCGAGAGGATGGAAAGGCAACAAGGGCCAATGCAACGCTCCATGGTGGGCTCGACCCCCCATCCAGCCCATTCTTTGCATACGAGTGCGGCCAGTGTCCTCGGCCGCTCGACTGTGTCGACTCTCTCGTCATATGGCGGTGTGGCCACGTCTGGGACGCCGGCAACCCTCAGACGGGCTGTCTAAAGCCAGGCCATCAGAAAAAGCAACTGCTGCTGATGGCTGCAGCTGCAGAGGAGAAAGAAGGCCAACAAAGCAGTGCATGTTCAGATGCAGACGCCTGGTCTGAGACATCTTTGGTCTTGGCAGACTTGGGCAGTGACTTGAGGCTGGCAGCACGCCCGCGTCGCCTTAATTTGACGAAGCTCGAAGTCGTGGCAATGCATGCATGCAGACGACCTTTTGTGGAAGGGAGGGGTGGGCTGCTGCATAGAGGGCTCGCGTATGACCTCGCATGAGAGACGCTGTTGGCTATCAAGACACGAACGAGCACCACCTTTTGCACAAGTGTGCATCCAGCCGCCTCCTCACCGTCTCTTCAAAAGGTGTGGCACGCAGCAAAGGAATGTTGCCAGGCCCGCAGAGGCAAGGGATTCCCGGAATTAAGATGCATATCAGGACGAGCAGCAAGGAGGCGCCTGCGGCTGTGTTGTGTGCAGAGCTAGGGAATGTGCTGCTCCAAGACCAAGACAGTACTGAAGCGCAAAGCAACCCTGCACCATGCTGCTGGCTTTTCAACACCAGACGCACTCGTGGACGGGTAACAAGTGTAACAGGTACTCGTAACTTGTAAGCGAATTCGGCCGGCACGAAAGAAACGGAAACAAAGACGAGGCAGGATGCGGCGCGTCGTCGGGTTCGTCAGGAAAAAGGTCGGTTGCGGCTTGACAGCCACCACTGCCGCAGATGGCAAAATGCTGGATGGACAGGACCGGGCAGAATGTGTCGTGGTTGTATTATCTCCCAGTAGCTTGCGGCGGCCCTGGCCGCGGCCGGTCCACGAGACTAGGCCCGCTATCCTTGCAACGGAAACATGGCCCCTTTCGCCACTTGCTGGTCGTCCTCGGGGCGGCTGGCACGAACCAACTCCCGCGAACGTAGGAGTGCCCGTATCAGTGGCAAGGCACCCGGTGTCGACTCCTGGAGCCAGACACGCCGTAGGAACAGTCCCCGGATAAAGAGGCATTCTTTTGGTCACACGTCGTATTTCCAGGCTCCTCTCCCCACCCAACTACCCCCCCCCCCTGACCTCCCTCCGTGTCCTCCCTTTTCGAGTTGGCAGCGGATCCGGTGCCTCCTAGCGCAGGGAGACGAGAAACACGAGAGGTCGTATCTCACTTTGTTGATTCTGGCCGTTGATTGGTAGGCAGCTCGACAGCCCAAAAGCCAGCTCTCCGCCTCAAGCCGTCAGCACCAAGAAGAAAGCAAGTCAGACCGCAGGCCGAGCTCCCCGGGGACAGACAACCGCTGCACTAGCCGCTTTGTTGTGCAGCGGCAGCAGCAGCAGAAGAAGATGGACACCTCGCTTGCTGGTGCAAGCGAGGGCAACTGTGACCTGTCTTCTGCAGTGTACTACATGGAGGAGGTCTCCGCCGTCCTCATGACTCCCATTAGCGGCCCCTGATGGCCGGTGGCGACGGGCCTCGCCACCAGCGTGCCCTGCTCCATAGCGCAGCGGGCGTCGTTCCACGGGTGCCTGCCGCGATGCCTTGTGAGAGTACAAGCAGGTATTATCATCGTATCGTACCGACTTGATCGGTTCAGTCGATTCAATCTCGCTGGCGTCGGTTGGTCTGTCTCGGGGAGGGGCGGGCTGGGCCCTTTTCTGGCAAGTGGTCCCATAAGGGGGTATTTTACATCGTAAACTCTGTCCGGGCAAGCCGCCATGCTCCATTGCCTTGGTAGCACGGTTGCAATTTCAAGGGCGACGGGAGCCAGATTTGCGTCCCTTTGTTGATTTTGATATTTGACGAGAAGGGGGTTTTGGTGCGACCGATGGCAACTGGCGATGAACATGCACAGGGCTGCACCAAAAAAAAAAAAAAAACAAGGCCCAAGAGAGAAAGAAAGACAGAAAGAAGGGAAGGAAGGATGGCAGCACCTGCTGCGAGGGCAGGGCCGTCTGACACAGGCTGCAGGGGCCTCGAGCGATTTAGGGGCATATTGACCCGCGTTTCAAAACCGAGAGGGAACGCCTGGCCATGCCTTCTCCAACGCTCTTTCCGCGTTACGTATTGAACGAGAAGCCCCCAAGCCAGGGCTCGGTTAGGAACGCGTCAACTTGCCCAGGCTGGCCCGTGTCCTGGAAAGACAGCAGGGGCGACCGACACACGACTGCCAAGAAAGGGTGTGCATGGGCATGTGAAGAGAAGCGCACCCACAATAATGCCACGCAGTCCTCAGTGCTGCGGACTGCCTTCATGCCTTTTGAAAAGCACCGGCTGGCAGGCTTCTTCTTGGCTGCAAGTCAGCCCGATTGTCGAGGCCCGTAATATCCAGGCGGGGTGCCTTCCCGTTGACGCGGGCGGAACGTTCCTCCTTCCTTTTCTTTCGAGCACACCCCTGCGTCCAAGACTGGTGTGTTTTCTTTCCCCCCTTTCCTTCCAGAGAGGCCAGGCCCCCGCGTGCTTCTGAACTCTGGTTTTTGTTTCTCTACCCGCCTCACATCCTTGCATCCCATCCTTGCATCCTTCCAATCCCTCACCCCTCCCGGCCCTCCCCTGTCTGTTCCAAGAAAAACGTCTCGAGGGGCATGCCATTGCGAGAATCGTGGCACACTGTGCCCTCCATTCTTGCCTAGGCATCTCCCTGTATCTTGCGGTGCAGTCGCAGAACTGGAAGAGAGGCGGTGGGAAGAATGAAGATCGTGACTTGCAATGCGAGCACTTGTCAGTAGTAACAAGCCGTTGTGACGCCAGGGGAAGACGATTGGACGGCAGCCAATGGTTCCCGTGGTCCCCGTGATTCCCGTGATTGTCATTTTATTGCTCACCTCAAGGAGTGATACCCCTCCCCCCCCCCCCCCCCCCCTTCTTCCCAGAAGAGGACGCATGGTCCCAGAGCCTGGACTGCCCTGCCCGGCCCGTCGCTCATCCTTCGTGTCGAGCCGCCCGCTGTTTCGAGATGAAAACCCGAGCGAATCACACAGCCAGCTTTGGGCAAGAAACGGAACAGGTAAGAAAACAGAGACGGTTAGAAGTGGAAAGTGTAGACACCTATTTGAGACGGGCTTCTCTCCGTCTCTCCTGCGGCCCAGCGTTCTCGCTGTCGATCTATATGTATCTTACCTCTAGGAGGAGGGGAAGTGGAGGTGGTCGGGCCCCAGACGAGGCTGTTCAGACCATCATGCCGTGTCCGTTCGGATTTGCTTCTGCAACCGCTCGCAACTCTGCGGGGCGCAGGAAGCAATCACAAAAATTTTGACTGGCCAACATGCATAGGAAACGAGCGGATGGAAGGGGCTAAACACGCAACCCCCTCTGTCGTCCCCTCCTCCTTTCGGAGGAAAGGACACGAAGAGTGGCCAGGCCAGGCCATCCAGGGAGGATGTTGCCTCCCCCCCCCCCACCTCCAAAAGGGTGTGTGTGCGCCAGGATGCTGCAAAGGAATGAGATAGTCTTGCCACGGCTCCAACCAAGTTCGTGTTATTTTCTTCACATCCTCACCGCTCTGCCAGCCCTGGCCTGTCAGAGGCTGGCGAGCTCACTGGCCCGCTTGCGCGAACCAGGCTCGCGCGGCTTGAGATTGCTGCCTGCGTCCATCGCTGCCCGCCCTCTCGGCAGGAACACGGCGGTACCAAACCAGGGGGCGAGACGACAGACCAGAAAACGGTCCCCGCCCCAGCGAGACGGGGAGGGCAGGCAGGTCCTGCCTCTTGATCCTTTCGCCAGAGGGAGAAACTCTCTGGGTCCTGCCCCCGTTCTTCCAGGGCGGCCGGCAGCCAATGGACGTCCCGTGCCGAAGGAGCGAATCGAGCCAGACCGCACAGGCCCCCGTTGTTGATTGGCGACTAACCAAAACAAGAGTGCGGGAGTGGCCAGAGGCCCTCTTCTATCCCTGCGCCCATCTGCGTGCTTTTGGGGATTCTCGCCACTTGGCCATTTCGCCATCTCGCCGTCTCGCCGTCTCGCCGTCTGTTTGGCCCAACAGCTCGGTCGCGGCAAGGCGGCCAGATTCCCCTCTCCTGCGAGGCCACTTGGCCGTCTCAAGCCGCTCGGCGTGAGGGAATCGCCACTGCCGTCGACACAGGGTTGCCTGCGGGCCGTATTTCGTGCGAGCCATGCCGCGTTGTCGCTTACCCCGTTCGTGACGTATGTTCCACCTCACAGTTCCCTCCCCTCTCTGTTCTCGTGCTCATCGAGGCGCACGCAGTTGGCCGGCGTGTCGGAGCTGGCCAGCGATATATACTTCTGCTCGGCAGGCCACCGCACGGCAGTCTACACATGCTTATACGATTGCGAACAGCGGGCTGACTACGCCCGAGGACGGTGTATTACTACACTTTCATTCGGCTGGCATTTTGCCTCCAGGAGTCTTTTTTTATTTTATTTCTCCCTCGATGACTCCGTTCCTGCATTTGCCGTTCCGGCGGATTGCGGTCCCAGCCGCCACAACACAAAGCGATACAAGAGGTGGCACAGCAGACAGAACTGCCGCCGGTCCTGGCTTTTCTGGGGGTTTGCTACGAATGCAAAGAATCCTACAAGATCGCTCCAGCTAGAGAAATATGCTTCATGTCTCACCGTAGACAAACACATTTGTGGGCGAGTAGGTAGCATAAAAAACAACAGCCACGAGATCGCCGTCCACTCGAGTAAAAAAGGCGATACTCGTGCTTGTATGAAGGCGAGTACTCGTAGCACCAGGACATCACAGCAGCTCTCTGGGGGACGAAAAGCGGGTCGAGAAAAATGCTTGGCAAACAAAAGTGCCTGCGGCCCATCCTGCGGCCACACTCTGGGTGCCGCCGTGGTGGGTTTTTCTCAGGCGGGAAAGGGCAGCAGGCGTGTTGAACTGGCAGGCGCGCCCACTCTTTTCCCGCGACCGGCGAGCCCTAACGGAAACAGGGCGACACTAAAACTCGCGGAGCACAAGGCGCAGAAACAGGGGGCAGACAGCCTGTTATTCTGGGAGTACGTCGTATTTAGAGGAGAGACCGCACGGAAAGACGGAAAGACGACGCAAAGACACAAGCAAGGTCCCAAGTCTCTTTTGCGACACCCAAGACATGGCAAAGCGAAAACGGGGGAGGGGAAGAGACGGGGGGACTGTGTCCAGCACATGCCAGACTGAGACAACGACACAAACACACAACGGGCGGCAACATGCTGCAAACAACTTCTGTGGCCCCCTACCTCGTAAGCATCGCATTGCTTTTCAGCCCCCCGGGGAGTCTGTCGAGGTGTTTTGCTGTTTTGCTGCTTGCCATGTTCCCAGCCCAAACTGGCCCCGCTAGACCATTTGCGGGGCTCCCGTTCCCTGCCCGGCTTGCCCCTTCCCCCCCCTGTTGCCGCTACGTTCTCTGTGGTTTCCTCCAGTTATTTCCCGCGCCATCCATCTGGGTCAACTGCGAGGTTCGTCGTAGCATGACTTGTGTCTCGTCTGTCGTCTGGGCACATATCTGTCTGTCGTGTGCACCACTCACAACGACAGCTTTTTCACTTTTCTGTTTGCTCTTCGTGCAGACGTCGATGTGGCCGTGGCCTGGCCGCGAAGCGAGGGAGATGGAGAGGGCGAGGGAGAGGGGGGACGCGGCCTTTGTGTTGGCTCGTTTGGTGCGCTGTTGTTCTTCGCTTCAGGTCTTAGGGCGCGGTCTTGTCGGTCTTGTCCCCTTTCTCCAATCCCAAAGGCTTGGTGTTTGTGGGCCGCTCGCGCTCACTTTCCCTCGCCCATCCGGCATTTAGGCTCACCCCCAGGGTGTGGGTGTGGAGCCGCCTCTCCCGATCACACCCCCTGTAGCCAGTCCCAGTCCACCCACCCCCCCCCTTCTTGCCTTTTGTCGGCCCTCTTCCCTCCCCTCCCTTCCTGCGTGCCTGCCTTTTTTTCTCGCTGTGGTGGGAGTATGACCCAACAGCCAAGTTCTGGGCCGAAGACGGGGTGTGGTGAGCCTCGTTCTTGGGCGCTCATTCGTCCATTCCCTGAAGAAACCCTCCCGTCATCCCTTTTCCCTCGCCTGGGCATCGTTCACCTTTTGTCCCACCCCCCCCCCCCTCCCCGCTCCCCTCCCGTCTGGCTTTTGTCACTCTACAAGTACCAGCATCCTTCTGTTTTCCCCGTCGAGACCAAGGGCAACCCACGCGCACGACCCGTCCGCCTCCAGCCTTTAGAATCCTGGTGGACTGGTGGGTGAACACAGGCTCCTGTCCCTACGAGGGCGGAAGAGAGAGCGCAGAGAGAGAGAGAGAGAGAGGCACGCATTCCAGAATTGGAGGCCAGGGAAAGCGAATAATAAGAGAACCCCAGATCCCGCTTTCCATCGACCTATTCCACTTTTTTACAACTTCTTGGTATTCTTTGTTTTCTTGACCTTCCCAACAGTTTTCCCTCTTCCCTCTCACATTTTGCCAGGTTGCCTTTCGCCCTGGCTTGACAGCACCAAACGACTTGCTCCAACAGGTATGTTTCCGACTGACTTTTTGCCTTTGCCTTGTTCACCTACGTTCCGGATGCAAAACCACCTGTTCCTGCTTTATTCTTCTTAATGCGGCCTTCTCTCTCGACACCACCCGTCTTGTCGCCGCTATACAACTGTTGATCCCCCTTCCCCATGCGGCCCGCCCGTGGCATGACACATCCTCTCCGATTTCCCGCTCGCCGTCTCTCATTTCCTTTGTCTTGTCTTCTTTCTTTCCCGCAGCCGTGGCGAGGCCACTGCCGAAGCAAGAGACCGCCGGCCTCTGCGGGAGAGACGGGCAGCCACGGAAGCTTTTGTTGGTGGCCTAATTGGCAAGAAGGGTGAGCTAAAGCTAGCGGCGGTGATAGCGGTTGCGATGGTCCGAAAAGCAGAGCACGCACAGTTCGACTGCACGCGGCCAAAGCGGTCGAGGTGGTACCAAGGTCGATGTGTTGGTGATGGTGGATGGGGCGGGGGCGAGGTGAGGGCACAGCCGGGGGAGGAGAGGGAGAGCGACGGCGGCGGTGGCGGTTGGTGGCTGCTAGTACTTCTCCCCCATACCCTTCTCCCTTCGTCTTCTCCTTCTGCTTCTTGCACCCGCCTCCTCCCTTTGTCCACAACCGGCGGCGACGCATGTGCTGCGGCGGTTCGAACCGGTCCCTGCTGCTCAATGCTTTGCTGCCTGCTTGTGTTGCTCCTACCAATGTTTTGTGACTCGAGTGAGGTGACGAGGGAAGAGGGACGGGGAATTTCTGCCCATGTCCCAAAAGGTCCGCCAGCTTGTGCTGCCGTCGGTGAGCCGTTTCTTACGGGCCCTGTTGCAGCCGTGGCCTTTCCCACAGTCTGCCCTATGCACAACGAGGTGCACGAAGCCCGGTGGCACCCCGTTTGACACTTTGCCTTGCATATGCTGTCCTACCATGGCATCCTTGCCTGATCCAAAGCAACCTCGGGCGCTCAAAGAAAACGGGGGAGGCGACAAGTGAAGCCTAGACAAACAACGCCGCCCCCAGGGGGGGGGGGGGGGGGACGAGCAAAGCCAGCAAACGGGCAGACGGCCACACGGGCAGACAGGCAAACGACGAGCAAACGAAGACGAACAAGCCAGCACGAAGCAAACAGGCGCAGCCACAAAGGCCGTGTGAGAAGCTGAGAACAAAGACGGAGAGCATCCTAGTTCAATAAAAAATAGTCAGCAACCAAGTGGGGAGCGAGACAAAGGGCAAGTGCCACCGCCAGCGGCTTCTCTGCGGCCTACGGCAGAGCAGACCGACCGACCTGCCCATCATTACCCGCCCGCCCTTCCCATCAAACTCTTTCCGTCCTCGGCTAGGCCCCCGCCGCACAGTTTAGTCAAAACTGCTCCCCATCACTAAACCACAAGCCACCGAACCATCGCCCCCCGTCCGCTCCAGAGTCCTGCCCAGCGTCGTTCGCTAGGCTCTCTGTTGGAGGCAAGTTCGGCGCGGTCCAGCTACCTGGAGGGGCCGCACCTAGTCGCCTGCCCGATCGTACTTGTACCTGCAGTCGTGTGCCCACGCCAAACGCCCCTTCCCCCCCAAACGCCCCTCTGCCGCCCTTGTTCGTTGTTTAGCGGCCTGGGTCGCTCCTTCCTCCTCGCATTCTTGCCCCCCCCCCCCCTCTCCCCTCCTTCTGGCATGGATGGCTGTTGTTTCGTTTGCATCCCTCGTTTGCACCAACCCAGCGCACACCCGCTACAGTTGCCCGCTAGAGCACCCCCCCCGCCTAGACAGTGCTGCAGTGCGTACAGGCGGTTAAAGCTCCCTAGAATGGGCGACTCCTGTATAATAGTGTGGAACCCCCTCCCCCCGTCTTTCTTTCCTTCTTTCTCCCCTTTTACTTCCCTTCCCTTCTTCCCCTCTGCTCTTTCTGTCTGCTTCCCTTCGCAACTTCCCTCCGTCATTTTTGGGGATGATTTTTTTGGTCCCTTTCTCTCCACCCCCCCTGCCGGCCAGCATCGTCTCCCGTTGACAAGCTCAGGAGAACTGCTTTCCCCCTCACTCTTTTTTCACTTCTCAGCCTGCTTCCCATTCTCGCCATCCTTTCTCATCTTTCTGTTGATCTTTTTTTGCTTCCACTCGCTCTCGTGATCAGCTGTCTCGGTGAACCAAGCCACTGTGACGGGGTTTCGCCTGTCTGTTACTAACTGGCCTTGCCAAAACAGACGCTTTCGGGACAGAGTCTGAGACTGGGTGTGTTTTCTGCCATACAACCATACGACCGGCGACCAGCACCCGCCTTCTCTGATCGTCCTTTTGTTGGCTTGTCTGCCTCTGTTCCTCCTTTGCCCTCTTGCCCTTTTCTTCTGTTTCCCACCCTTTTCGTCTGCGCCGCCGCGCCGCGCTCCTTTTGTTCCTCTTCCTCCCCCGCCCAAACAGCCCCCCTCTCTCGCTCTCCCCCCCTCACTCTCGCCCTTTCGCTCTCCTTGTCTCCTACGCCCTTCCCCTTCTTTCTGGACCGCGTACTTCGCCAGATTACCAAGCTGGCGCTCACTACCGAATACCGCCCTGTTCACAGCCCGTTTCCTCACGGCATGGCTGACGAGGGGAGGCCCAAGTTGGCCCAGATCCCGCAAGGTCGTGATGGCGGCTTGAAAGCCGACGAAGAAGAGGTGGACCAGCATCACCGCCCCAAGCCCCTTTCCCTGTCTGGCGGCAGCAGCAACGCCAATGGCAGCGGGAGCAACAGCGGAAGCGGCAACGGTAACACGGTGACACTTCCGTCGTTCCGGGAGGCATATGGCAACGCTTTCGGCCAGTACGCAGGCCCTCCGCCACCCCCTCCTCCTTCCCATCACGACTATGCCGGCCGCCCTTTTCCCGGCCCTCGGATGTACCCGGACTCTCCTAACGGTACCAGCAGGCCTGGGCCTCCTGGGCCTCCCGGGCCGCCCGGGCCGCCGGGTCCACTTGATCACAACGGCAACCCTATGGATGCGCACTATCACCATCGTATGCATTCGCAGCCGGACCCGGCCTACCGCGACAACAAGGACTACTATGGATACGGCGCTTACAATCCGTATGCGGAACGTCCACCTCCTCATATGCAGTATTGGCCTCAGCACCAGATGCCTCCCAACTTTCAGCCCGCACCTCCCGAGTCCGCGCCTCGTCAGCGCACTTCCATCGCCTGCAAGTATTGCCGGAAGCGCAAGGTATGTGTCCAGTGCTACTTTTGTACATGTGGTGGAGAGGGGGGGAGTGGCTGCTTTCGTGTCTGGCATTGCTCTGACCACAAAATAGATCCGTTGCAGTGGCTACCAGAACACGCCCGATGGCAAATGCACGAACTGCAAGAAGACAGGAAATGACTGTGTCTTTCAGCCTGTATCTTCAACGACGTCGACGGCATTTGTGCCTGTCTCTGCTATCCAGGGTGGCGTGCCTCCGGGCACCCCTCTGTACGGGGCCTTTGGCCAGCCGCTGGGCCCCAATGGGGGTCGTGGGCCATCGAATCCACAGGGAGGCGGGCCTCCTAACGGTGCCCCTATGAACGGGAATGGTGGCCCTCCTCCTGGCTACCCCCCGACCTCTCCTGGAGCTGGCTACTACCATCAGCACATGCCTTCTCCTATGGACCGTGGCATGCCGCATGGCCCTCACCCCTCTTCGCAAGGCCCGCCGCCCATGGTCGGTCGTCAACTCCCGCTGCCTTATCCCTATCCCCATCCTGGATACTCAAGCGACGATCGTTCTCGCAAGCGCAGCCGAGACGACGAGGAAACGGAGTACCCGAATCGACTGCCGCCGCCTCCTCCTCCACCCCATGCTGCCTACGGACACCCTCCGCATCCCGAACTGGGCTACTACCGTGGCCCGGAGGATGCGCGCCGTTCACCGCCGTCCATGAACGGGTCTGCTTCTGGGCCCGGCTCTGCCGTTTCGCCGTCGACCAGTGCCCCGCGTGCCTACGGCACACCTGCGCCTCCTGTTCTCCCGCCTCCTCCAATGTCTTCTGTGGGTGCCGAGTATGCCTCCCTGTAATTCCAACCGTATTTTCGGTCTACGACAGTCTTTTTGCAGTAACTAACTCGCGTGGTGTGCTCTGAACAGTACCAGCGCCCGCAGTAATGGAAGCATTTCTGGGACGACGACGGCAACGTCTCCAACAGAGCGCCACGGCACGAGATCGCCGAGTGCCGAAGCAGAAGAACGGGTGAGGCGCATGGCAGCCGAAGCCTATTCGTTGCAGCCCCAATACCTGGCGCGTGAGTGCGTACCTAGCGCTGGCCGTGAGACCGACCGCACCATGTTGAACCGGCTTGGAAGTACCCGCCCAGAGTCTTATCCCGAGTATCCAGTCGAGCCACAAAGCCCGCAGCTTGTTCGGGACAGGGTATAGAGAGGACCTTTCGTCTCGCCACGCGAGGTCGACTGCCCCATGCCTCTTTCCAAGCCTTCTTCTGTTTTCCCAAATGCGCATTTTATTTTTCGCTTTCTCAATTCTCTCTAGTTCGCGGGCTTGAAGCAGCACGAGAGTGATTTGTCTCCTTTGCTCCTTTGCTCCTTTGCTTCTTTGCTCCTTTTTGTTTTTGTTTCTTCGGTTTCGTTTGGCCGGGCTTGGGCTGGGGTTCATGGTTTCCTCTATTTTCCTTGGTGGTGGTACAGCCAGGGGGGGCGGGGGCAGCGATGCAGGTTCCCCAGCAAGTCCTACTTGCCTTGTGAAACACCCTTTCGCGGTACCTTGTTCTTGTTGTTCTGTTCTGTTTTTGTCTCCTTTCCCCCATTCCCCCCCCCCCTTCTCTTTTGTTTTGCTTTGTACTCGGGTTGGTGAACTTGGAAAAAAGACCTATTGCCTCACGGCATACGACTGACTATTTTATATTATCAAATATCTCCTCTGGATACGGGAATGTACGTTTTACCTACCCTCCCTCTTCGTTTAGTTTTAGCCTTTCTTCAATTGTTGCAAGGGATTGCCGTTTGCTCCCTTGTCTTTGACCAGTCCTCCTGAAGCCTCGTGACTGTCTACAAGGGATTTTCAATAGTTGATTCTGCCCTACTTTCTCTGCCGTCTACTCCGTAGCACAGCACTCGCAAACGACAAGGCCGGGCCCAATAAACGACGAGCCCATAAAAGAACAGATACTCCTCAAAAAAGGCGTCTTCTGCCTCCTGTCTGTTCCCAGGCCACAGCGGGCCATTCTTACGCACCTGTCACCTTCAAACCCGAGGGCTTCTTTGTTCCCAGTGCTCACTAGACGCTGGAAGGCGCTGGGTGCTAGCAAGAAAGACATTCCCCAAGAAAAGAGTGCCCCACGCAGGACAGACAGCGGTTCCGCCCTTCCGCCCTTTTTGGGGGGGTTGCAGGTGAGCTTAAGGAGGGTTGGGCGGAACAGTTAGGATGGGCAAGGAATCGATTCTGCTTAGGGCACGACAGTGAGGGAGGGCAGATGGACAGGGGGGGGGGGGGGGCATGCTTAGTGGAGAGCGGCAAGGGGCGAGGCGACCTGCCGACCTGCCGACCTGCAGGCGGAGCGGGCAATGGTCCATTTACAAGGACAGCAAAGCGTCCTTTTGGGGGGGGCCCGGTGCCGGGGCAAGGGGGGGAAGGGGTTCGTAGAGAGAAAGAAAGAAAGAGCGAGCGGGAGGCGAGGAAAGTGGGAAAGCGCCCAAGGGAAGGAAGGGGCGTAGTGGAGGCGGCGGGGAACCGTGCCTCTTTGTTCATCGTGAAGAAACGGGGTCCCGACACTCCGTATTAAATATAAAAGAAAGAAAAATAGAATAAAAAAACGAGAACCGCGGGAGAAACAGCACAGGAAAAAAAAGACAAAGGGGGGGGGGGAGCAAGAAAATTCCAGCTGCAAGCGAGGAACAGAGCGCTAAATCCGGTAATTCTTTTGTTCGTGCTGTAGGTGATTATTGGGTGTCGCTGTTACATTGAACCCAAACACGTGAAAACCGAGTGAGACAACATCGACGACGACGACAAAGACTCCCCCGTCTTCCCGTCTCCCCGCCTTCCTGACCTGTACAACAGAAGAAGAAGAAAAAGAGGAAGAAAAAAGAGAGAGGGGAAAGGGGGGTGACCGGGCACAGGGCATTCACGGCGCCGGCATACTCCGTCCTTGTTCACCCCGTCTGTTCCCGTTTTTGCATTGCCACCCAGCTTTCTTTCTCTCGTGTTGCTTTCGGACCGGCTGTGTTGTAATACAGTGAGATACGTCAGACAAGTATCTTACCATGAAATTACCTAGAATAGCCCGTGAACCTCACCGACTATCCCTCCCTGTCATAAAAGATCAAAGCACACGCCCGCTTCCCACTCTGGTGGCAAAAAAGAAAGCAAAAATCCATTCGGGGCGAAGCGAGAAGAATAAAGGAGAAAAGCTGGATGGCTCCATGGAGAACGAGAAAGAAGCCAAGACGAACAAAAAAATAAAGGCACAACACAAAAAATTACAAGTGTGAGAGAGGCCAGCTGAGGAGCTGGCGAGATACGAGCCGCCATTGGCTGGCTGGCCGCTTTCGCTACAAAAAAAAAGGACACCAACAGAAAACCTGGCCACTTGAGCACCAAAAAAGCCCAGCGCGAGCCGGTGATTCGCGAGCGCCCTCGGAGCCAACCAAGTGACAGAAGACGTTGATGGGGGAGGGGGCCGGGGACGGATGGAGGGGGGGGGGCGAAGCGAACAGGGGAAGGAAGGGTTTGCAACGGCGTGTGAAGCAATAAAAAAGAAAAACGTAAAAAAAAAAGAGACAAAAGAAACAAGAGAAACGAGAAACGAAAGCACAATAAGAATTACGTGAACGGAGCGTGACCCGCCCACTGCCAAGTTACCAGTCTATGAGAAGGGGAATCGAAAGCTACTTGGTTCATGTTCACGGCGTCGTACGACCTGCGACAGCACCAACACTGTGCCTGGGAGAACGGCGACGGGAGAGCGAGTGCGAGGGCGAGGGCGGGGAGGAGAATTGTGCCGTTCATCAGCGAGGACGAAAGAACGCCGCCACTTTAACGGTCTCTTCACTCTCGCCAGACCGTGGCCGCGGCGGATACAGAGGGAAAGGACGAAAGCAAAACCGACAGCAGGGATGGACCATGTAAAGATATCACCCCCCCCCCCCCCCCCTTCTCCTGGACTAGAGAAGCCTCTCGAAAAGAACCGTCGAGAGGAGGGAGCCACCTGCGCCGAGCCGAGAAAAAGGGGGACGGGCCTCCCTTTCCTCGACGTGGTACCCCCCTCATGCGTCGAGTGAGATACATACTTGTCTACCTGTCCGTGTACGATCAACAGGACACAATGTACTTTTCTGCCCTCTGCTGCTCTTGCTGTTCGGCGGTCTGTCCCAACCGATCCCCCACCGTATCGGTCCTAGCCTCCCTTCGTGTTTTCTTTGTTCTCGCATGGCGCTGGTGCGGCTGCTAGAGCACCCCCCCCCCCCCCCAAACCGCCGTGTCCTCCGTGTGCGGTTGGTGCCAGGTGACGCGGGCGGAGGAGGACAGACGCGATCGAAGAGCTCCGAGAGGAAGAGAGGCGAAAAAGAAGAGAAAGAAAAGAGGGGGACGCTTCTCCCCCCTTGGAGCGCCTATTGTCTTTTGTCCCTTTGACGGCCCAGAACGTCGCCGCGCAGCGGCCCTTGGACGGGGGCTTACGCAGCGCCGCCAGCGGAAAAGCCGCCTTTCCCTTCCACCGCCCCCGTCCGCTTTCTTCTTCTTCTTCTTTTTTTTTTTTGGCCATTAGCATCGTTTTTACCAAGAGTGCTAGCGTTCGCCGAGCAGCGCCGGCTCGGAATGGTCCATTGGTTCTTTCCAGGGATAACAGCGGAACGGGGAAGACATCTCTCTTTACGTCGTAGCTCACGGAGCTGGTTGGTTTTATTTTCGTTGTTTCTGGGTGAGAATATTCGTTTGCCAGTGTCATGTGCGTGCGAGTTTTGGTAAGATACATGCATATGCATTATGATACGTCGTACGAGCTCTTCTCGTCACGACGCCAGCAGGTGCCAGCCGATGCAGGACAAGGACTTCCCTGGTCGGCGACAGGGGGGGGGGGGGCAGAACCAATAGATATCAGCTTCTGATGGATGACGGGGCCGGCCGGACGGCTTGTCAGGGAGAACCAACGAGTCCTCGTATATATTGGTAAAGCGCAGACGTACGACGTACCCCGTACGGCCACACGTCTGGTGCCTTTGTATCCTACTACGGAGTACGTCGCCTTTTTTTCCCTGGCCATTTCCTTAGGCCGAGCACCACGCCGGCGCTGCCCAGTTTGGTGTCCCGCCATGTGCTAGATTCGTACGGAGTGCTACGGGCGGACAGGAACGAAGCCAGCCTCGAACCTAGTTCCCTGTCCGCCGCCGCCGCCAAAAAAAAAAAAATAGCTGCACAAAAGGGGAGGGCGGGTGAGAAGAGGGAGAGAGGGAAGTTGGCCCGGGACCTCGTAAACGAGAGGAGCAGAAACGGGGGCGATGAAAGAGAAAAACGGCCTGTTGGCACCAGAAAAGCCCCAGGACACTTTGCCTTTTCTTGCGACCAGGACAGGCCTCTGGCATGATGTTGCATCAAGCCTGCAGACTACGAGCAATACGACAGAACGTCAAATGCTCATGGCCTCGTGCATATGAGTATATACGTACGGAGCACGTTGTTCTTATACGTCGTACTTATATAGGTGCCCCCATCTCTGCAGTTTTTCCTCTTTGTCCTCTTTTCCCTCTTTCCCTGTCCTTCGCTCGCACTCTCGCTTGCTAGCCAGGACCGTTTCTGAGGGGAAAGGGAAGTCCCCCCCTCCCAGCGGCCGGTCGAACGCCCCGGGCGGCGGCCAGGGCCTTTCCTTGGATGGGACCCTCACTCCTAGAGTGCGTGCAGGGAATAATCGCTCACGGACCGTTGAAGAGGGGAAAAAGGAGCGAGTTGCGTGCAGCAAGTAAAATAAATAAAAAGGTCCTGCGAACGATAGCCCGGCAGAAACAGCAGCCCCCCTGTCTTTTTCTTCGCGTGAACAAGTTCAACTGTGGCGTGCAAGGGCAGCTCCTCTGCTGCCCGTTCAGAACTGCTTGTGCCCCAGCCAATGCATGAATATACTCAAAGCATCTTCCATGGCCTGGCCTGGCCTGGACTGGCCTGGTCCACTGGCCGCCGCCCCTTGGAAAGACAGAGCAACGAAAAGACGACGAGAGACCAGGCATTTTGCGAGACCATTTTGTGAGACCATTGGGCGTGAGAACCAACAGACACAGTGCCCACACCGACCCATTCCTGTCCGTGTTCTTCCTGTCGACGCTTCTGTTCTACGGGAGTCGAACTGTTTTTTTGTCCAAAAGACCAGCCAACAGACCACGCCAGACCACGCCAGCCGAGACAGAAACACTCCCTGGCGCGTCGCTCTTTGTTCTCGACGGGCGACAGCGGCGGGGGCGGCGGCTGTCTGTCCCATGTCAGATCTGGTTTTGGTATAGAATGAAGATGCAAATGTACAAAGTACGGCACGTCGTATTGCATTGCATGATGTTGCAGTGCAGAGAAACTGCTGCCTGCAAAGTGATTTTTTGTGCATTGCAGTGCCAGCACACCAGGCAGCTGCCCTTTGCTATATTCGTAACGAGGCCGACTACGTCTCGTCGAGTAAGATACCAAATGGGGGGGGGGGGGGGGGCCTCCTGGCCGTGAGATTGCAACTTTGTCTACTTTTGCAGAAGCTTTGGAATCACCCAAGTTCCGCGGTGCCTTGTTTCTCTATTTCCTCACGGCGAACGAGAACGGCTTACCCCGTAGACAAAGCGTCCTACAGTTCATATGTTGTGGTGGGAGAAGGGAAAAGGGGGAAGGGGGTCAGGGGGAAAGGGGGGGAGGGGTTCTTCGTCGTCCCCTGTTCCCTGTCACCGCTCCTTTGAACTTGAACAAATACAAGTACTCCGTTCTCGCACTCGCAGCTAGTCTCTGCTCACTGTCTGACCCCCTTCCGCACATTGTCCCTCTGTGTCCATCTCGACTCTGCAATTTCTCGCCTTCTTGGGTCCTCTAGAGGTCACATGCCTGAAATTCCATGCGCGTAAGATCAGAACCCGTCTATACGGAGTCGTCTGTGCGACGGGAAGGGGAAAACCGTCCCGCAACCATGTGCCCCCCCCCCGTCTCTTGGGAAAAGAAAGGGCTTTGCAGGTTTTGCTGGTTGGACGCCTCACGTTCATTTACTTTGTTAGATGAGGAGGGCTAGGGATGGGAGGATCGCTGAATGAACAATCTCGGTTGCGGTAACGGGGTCACCCCTCCTCCTCTTCCCTCCCCATCTTCATCATATGGATCAGCGCTGTTCTGACTTCTCCATATGAGGCCAAGATTTAGGAGGGGAAAAAAAGGACATTCCTTGCCCAGAGCTCTTCCCGCACCATGCAAGAAAAAAGCCGTTGCGCGAAAGGTTATCCTCTCTATCCAAGTGCACAGCTCGGGGCCAATGGTCTCCAACACAGCCCCCTGCTCCCCCCCCTACCAAGTCCTTTCCTGTTGTCTGCAGTGGTGGTGGCGTGGCATTAGAGACGTAGCGTGCTTCTCGTCACAAAAGACGACGTAAAGGATACGCACGGCGTGTGGAAGAATACTCCGTACCCTGTCGTGCGTACTCGTACGTCGTATGTAAGATAGTCGGTCGTCTCTGGGCTGTAGCGTACCGGCGCCAGCAATCCTCTTCCCTGCAGGTTGCCCGTTTCGTCAATCTCACCATGCAGCTTGCTGCTGTCGTGGATGAACGCGACTGGTCCTGTTGCGAGTCACGAGGGCGCAACTGGAGGGTGGCTGGTGGGGGAGCGGGTGGTTGGCAACGAGTCCCTTTGCTGTCCATCCGACGTGCTTTAGGAATAATGAGCTGCCTGGAGCTACTGGACAATCTGGATCAAGTTCGCGCCTACCTGCAAAAGCTATCCTCTCTCTGTCTGACGGCGAATTGGGCTATGGCGTGGGAAAGGTGTCGTCGCCCCCAGCCTGACGGGTGTCCACACCGCGCGAAGAGGACCGTCTGTTAGCAGGGAGGCTCGGCCCTGCTCATCCTGCGGTCTTGGGCTTGGCATGGCCAGGCCAGTGCTGTGCTGGCCGGGCTTGCCGGGGCCGCTGGGCTGCCGTTCGCGGGTGTCCGTAACGACCCTGTGCATTGGCCCATAGCTGCATACTGCGCAGCTCCGGTAAAAGCGGCAAAAGGCTTGCTCAGGCAGCTATGCAGCAGCTGCTGGACGAACACAAATGGCCTGGCCCGGCCAACTCAAACGACCGCACGCACCACCACCCTCACCCCTCGTTCCAAGCCCAGACAAGGGAGTGTGTGGTGGGTGACGCGGGTGCACCGCAGCCAGCGGCAAAAAGTGCTAGTAGTCTGCCTGGCTGACAGCCGCCCAGGCGCACCCAGTGCGGGCACACAAAGCAACGTACGAAGTACGCAGAGAGTGGACGAGCAAAGCACGATACCGAAGGAGGGCTGACTGTGCACCCCGGTGAAAGTAGCGGGCTGTTTGTGAAGGGCGTGAAGGAAACGCTGGCTGTGTGTGGTGCTTTGAACGGCCCTGGCCGCGAAGCGGGAGACCATGTCGTCGAGCATGATGACCGGTATTGCCGTCCAACACGTAGTCGTCTGTCCAGCGAACAGCAGCAATCTCATGGGATCGATGTCTTTCCTGCTGCGTGTCCATTGCCTTGGTTGTCCAACCCATGAAGCAGAGGACGCAGCACTCTGTGAGCACGCGTAGAGGCAGCCGAGTACTCCGTAGAACAGCACTGCGTCTTGTTGGGACCATGCCGCCGCATCACGATGATGACGACGGCGTTGGCTGTGTTGAGGTTCAACGCAACCGGCTCCGTGTATAGCCGTTCCGTCGCGTTCGTGCGAGGCTGTCCGACCTGGTAGACCCCGGAGTCGTTGTCGCGCTCGGTTGTTGTGCTTCACGGCAGCCTCTCGACGACATCCTGGTCCAATGTCGTGGATGAGACGTTCCCTCCCTCGCCTTTCCTTCCCCCCCCCCACGGACCACGACAAACTCGACAAAGACCAGTGCGCCGACCGGTCTGGGACGTCGCCACGCCGAGATCGTGAGAGACGCGTCGTCGGACGCGGCGTAGATGCTTCATGTTGCGAAGCTTTTCAGTTTGGCACAGTCGCGACCCTGCTCGTGGGTAAGAGCCATACGTTCTTCCAGTCCTTGTCGAAGAGCGGAGGTGGCTGGACGTGGTAGGGATTTTCTCTCATTTCTGCTGCCTTCGTCTTCTCTCCGTTCCTCGCCGATGCGTTGCCTCCCGCTCCTTCTCTGTTGCTCACCGCAACCGCTTTCGTGATCGCTCCTTCCTTCCCTTTCTTTTTCTTCTTCTAGCCCTCCTACCCCTCCTGTTTCCCCCTCCCAAATGATGTCATGACAGTTCCTTCCTTTCAGCTTCCCTTCCCTATACTTGTGCTCACACTCTCAGGAAACCCAAAACACGCCTTTCCCCTTCCCCTAACTACCGCGGCCTCCACGTCGACACACCGGCCGACAATGACGGCGATCGCGACAATGGTGGAGTCTATCTACTGTGTCCGGTTTCTCTCCTCTCTCTCCTCTTCCTCTGCTAACAACACGCCGCTTGTCAGGTCCGCCGACGAGCCGACGACGACCTTCGAGAGTCCGACCTGGTTCGCGGTCGCTTGCAGTCACTCGCCGCCCTCACCCAACCCCATGTCTCCCTCCCCCCTTCTGTCTGTGCTACGCATCCTGCGGAGAGGTCCCGATCAGCGACAGCCAAGCCCCTGCTTCCGACCGTGGCGCACTATGATAGACAGCACCGACCCGTATAAAAACGCAAACGGCCTTGTCACCGACTGACGTTCCTTCTACG
This sequence comes from Ophiostoma pallidulum, assembly GCA_019925425.1. Classification (NCBI taxonomy): domain Eukaryota; kingdom Fungi; phylum Ascomycota; class Sordariomycetes; order Ophiostomatales; family Ophiostomataceae; genus Ophiostoma; species Ophiostoma pallidulum. Next base: position 88,789 of record JADHKO010000100.1, read on the forward strand.
TGTCCGATTAGAAAAGACGCGAGTCGACGAGCTAGTTTATGACTTGAGCTCGTCTTGCCCATTTGGTCTCCTGTCGTCGTTGCGCCTTCTATACGTTTCGTACTGGTCTATCTGACGTTGCTGCTGCCGGCGCGGACCATGGCGACAGTAGCGACGAACACGAACGGCGACAACGACTTGCCAAGGCCATAACCGGCGCCAGCCTCCGCTCGAACCACCGCGCCGATGACCTGCCAGGATCGGTCGACACTGGGGCGCGCAGCCGGGACAAGCTGCGAACACGACTGACATCGGCCACGGCCAGGTTCGTGCCGTGCGGACGGCAACACCGGGGCCCCATGGGAAGCCTGGACCACCCCCCTTCCCCCGTGCCGAGTAGCCGTTACAGCACCGCCAGCAGCGACGCATCTGGGGGCGATATACAAGGCTGGAGGAGGAGGAAACACAAAGTGCACAGATAGCCCCAGCTGGCCACCGCTACGAAAACATGCGCTTCTATACGAAGAGGCTCGCCGTGCCGTTGACTCGGGTGTCTGGGGCCCACCTGGCCGGCGGTCGTAAGACTCTTCCGGCCTTAATGATAGCAGGGACTGCTGTTGCGTCGACGTAGGCGGTGCGTCGAGATGGAGTTCTGTGAGAGCCGCCACCTTCTTCGATCATCCGCAGGGTCAACGCTAGGCGTACAATGCCTTCACAGAGGCCCACCGGGAGCCTACGCTTCGTGGCCTGTTTGTCTATGCGTGGAACGGCTGCCTAGCCACAGGTATACAGTGGGCCGCGGAGCTTCACCTACTCCCCAGCCCTGCAGCCCTATTCCCTATGTCGCTCAAGGCCCTTACACACATTGCCGACAATCTGCGGCACAGGGTGCTACATCCTATCGGTCTGCGGGTGGTGGCGCTCGAAAAACGACCATACGCGCTGCTTGCTATACGCGGTGCTGACGATAGCTGCACAGCGCACCGAGCGTTTCGCCCACGTACTGGTAGAGTCTTGGGCATGTGCTCGCTACAGAGCTTCAGCGCAGCATATCATTTTCGGCTTTGAACACGAGTAATTTCGCAATGTATCCCAAAATATCCTCCTCTGCTGCCCCCCCCCCCCCCCCCCTATCAACAGCCACTACAAGTGTGTGGCGTCCAGGACAGATACGCTCCATATCTACGTCTCTCATGGAATCTTGATGACCACCTTTGAAAAATGCAGCTGGTCGTCTACCCGCCCATACGCACTGTTGGCATCTTGCAGATGGAACGAAGCTCTGTCTAACGCAGGCTTGACTTGTTTCTCTTCGCAGAACTTTACCATGTCCCGAAACATGGCTTTGGAGCCGAGCAGCACGCCCCTCACGACGCACACGGACCACAGCGGCGCGAGTATGTCGGGCAGCTCGTCCGTCCCGCCGCCAAGGAGGCCAACAAGCGATACAACGCCGTCAGTCCGAATGGCCTCGAACGACTTTCGGAGCGTCGCGTCAGCGCCGACATCGACAATGTGGTCAAACCCTCGGGACTCGGGCGTCAAGGCGCGTGCCGTCTTGCCCCACGCTTCATCAGACCGGTAGTTGATGATATGCGACGCCCCGAGCGAGGTAAGGCGCTCGCGATTAGCTTCCTTGCCCGTTGTAGCCACAACGGTGGCCCCGGCGGCAACCGCAAACTGTGTTTGTGACAAGAAGCGTCAGCATTGTTCTTCCTTTTTATAAGGAGACGGGGGGGGGCTGGTTTCCTTCCCGTCCCGTATCTTCTTCCTACGCACCTGGAGTGCAGCCAAGCTAACGCCGCCCGTCCCTTGCACGAGCACATAGTCCCCTGCCTTGACCTCGCGTCCGCGCAGGCCCATCAGAGCGTTCCATGCCGTCAAGCCCGAGCAGCCGAGGGTGGCGGCCTGCTCGAAGCTCATGTTGCTGGGCATCCGAACCAGGCTCTGGTATGGAAACACGCCCACCTCGCAGAGGGTGCCGTTCACCAGCTGTCCCATTCCGTCCGAGATGTCCTCCATCCGCGGGAGGAAATCGTCCGAGGCAAAGGGCACCATGTGCATGACGACCTTCTCGCCAAGACTGAAGCCGGAGACGTTACTTCCCAAAGCCTGGATCACGCCGGCACCATCCGACCCGGGAATAACGCCGGGCCTGGCTTGGGTAGCTGGGTGGCCGCCCTACAGAATGAAGTGTGTGTTAGTCGCCCGTCCAGACGAGAAGACAAATGTGGTTGGAACCGCTGTGGAAAAAAGAACCAAACAACAAAAGGACTTATAAACCCCCGCGGAGATCTCAGGTACCTTTGCAATCACAATATCCCGGTAGTTTAGTGACGCGGCGTGCATCACAACAACGACATCGTCTGGCCCCAATTTGGCGGACGACACCGCCCGGTGGCCGTATCGCAAGTTGTCCATCGAGCCGCTGCCGGTCAACGTCCACTCCATGGAGTCGTATTCCATTTTCCCTCCTTTTTTTGGCGCCGCTTGTGCGCCGCTTATTTTCGGGCTTTGCTGTATGATCGAACAATGTGAACAGGGGCGTGGGTGGACGGAAAATGTACGGAGTAAACAATCGTGAAGGGGAAGGGGGAAGGGCGAAGGGGGAGGGGGGGAGTAGAGGGGAATGAGGCTGTCGTTGTGTTGTTGATGGAAAAGGTGGGGCCGCTCTGGTTGGTTGCCAGGAGCCGTACCGGAGGTCACGTGGAGAGCCCAACAGCAGCAAAAGGGTTTTTTGCTGATGCGTCTCTTGATCTGAGACATCAAAACAATGCACGATGCCCAGAAGAATCGCATGCTGCAAAGGTCCACAACAACAGTGCCCTTACGTGCCCCAGCTGCACCAACCACAGCCGCCGGATTGCCAAGCAGCCCAGGTGCCCTCTTCGGTCGACAGTGTTGTGATGCCTACGGGTTGGGCCGTCCATCCTGCGGCGTGGGAGCAGAGAACAGATTTACAAAGGACCGTCGAGAGCCTATCCAGCCGACGAGCATGTCTCTTCCAGGCTCCCCGCCAGCCTGTTGCGGCGTCCTCCATGCGCCCCCGTCCAACACCAGCTGCTGCAAGCTGCAGTATATAAAAAGATGGTTATAGACCCACAGGAGTCGATCGCGCAAGGATGCTCCATGGGCTAAGCAGTCGCGATGGAGCCCAGGGGCCTGCAACTTGTCCTTTGTACCACATACCAGACAGCCTTGCCGAATCGGGGGAAGGGGGGCTCCTTGTCTGCGGATGTGTAATAGTTGACGATTGACGAAGAACGATGTAGCGAGAGGCTGTGGTGCTTCGGCGGCGGGCGATGTCGATCCTCGTTGGACGGAGACTCCCCGAAGAGAAGGCGTGGGATGGCGTCTCCTTGTCTTCGCCCTCTTCTGCTTTTTATGTTCTCCCGCCGCTTGTTCATCACTGTCTCGGCCGCACACAAACCTCTCCGCCCGCCAGTTCACTCCGGTCTCACCGTAGCCTTTCGGATATGTCGAGCGAAGCCTGCAGAGAGACGCGTCCCCCGGGACAAGTGGCTAACCAAAGTAACTCCACGAGATTGTGTCTTCGCTCTGCCGGCACACGTAATTGCACATGGGTCTTGGATGCGGTTGGATCCTTGTCAATATCATCACAGCATTAAATCTGAACAGAGACAATATTGAAAGTAAACTTAAACTCTTGTTGAGTGTTCTAAGTTCCAAACTCGACATACCATCAATGTCTCTCCTGCTTGTACACCAAAGCGACCGTGAACGGGTTGCCCTTGCTCGAGTTGCAAACGCAGAAAACACCGGCACCACCACCACCACCACCACCAACAACAACAACAACAACCAGAATATCTGAGCCAGTCAAGATTGTCATCAACAGCGCGGGGCCTCACTTGAACCGCGCCCTTAACAAACAGGACCGTGTCTTCAGAAACGACGGTCGCCAGGAGAAGGCGGGCCCCAGGTGAGGAAAGAGCTGTTTCGAAGAGAGGCCGTGGGCATACCTGGAGAGCAAAAAAGGATCCCCGCCCGGGGTGTTAGTCCCTTTCAAATCAAGAAGGAAAAAGGTCGAAACAAAAAAAAAACCTAATAGAGGCACATCGAGCTGGTCGTCTGAAAGACATAGTCCGGGGAAGAAGCGGTGATGAACGCGTTAAGAACTGCTTGAAGCTTTCTTCTCCTCCCCCCTCCTCCCCTCTTTTTTTCCCACGACGAACGAAACTGACACGCACTCCCGCCATCCCTCCTCCCCCTCTCCTCTGCTTTTGCCTCACCTCAACTAGTGGGGACCGTCGTTTTCTAGCTCGCCAGTCTTTGACGGGTGGTGGTCGGCAAATGTCGACGTCAAGTGTTGGGTGTCATCGAGCAACGAGTCTCGCTTGCCGGGCTTCGTCTGCGATTTCTCCAGCACAGCCTTGCCATCCACCCCCGTATCTGGCAGCTGCTGGAACGCGGTCGTGGGACTGCCGAGAAGACAGATGTTTAGGGGCTTCGCATGCTGCTCGGGGATGATCATTTTGAGGAGGGAACAGGGGGGACAGGACAGGTTGCGTAAAAAGGGGACAAAAAGTGTAGAAGAGTCTTGGTGAGAGGTATGGAAGTGCGAAGGGGGGGGTGATGAGATAGCTCGCCCGTACTGCAAGAGAGCGGACAAGTTGCCACGAAAACAAAATGCTGAAGATGGTGCAAGAAAAGTAGAAGGTAAGATGTCTCTCAAAGGGAGAAAGAGGCAAGGAATCCCGCATGCCCATGATGTCCTGTTCAGTTTTCCGCTGGAGGGGGGAGGGGGGAGGGGCTGTTCCTTCCGTCTGCTGTCCCCCCTCCCCCTTTGCTGCTGTGACACACAGGAAGCAGCTGTTGGGATCACACACGGAATAGCGAGAAAGAGTTAGGGAAGCCCACAGTATGCCTGCCGCGAGAAGACTCCGTGTGGAACAAACCCGTTTCAGGGCGTCTGGTGGTTGTGCCTCTTCATCTGGAAAGAGCCAAACACCAAAGAAGACGAAGGGGGGGGGGGGCTGGCCTCGCTGTAACGCGCCAGCGCTGTCTCCCCCCCCTCCTGTGTACTCTCCGACGACAAGACGGTGTACGCAGACTCGTATGCATTTCTATTTCGTGGCTCTTCTTTTGCCTGCCGGTGTCGGCATCATACAACATAATGTGACGACATCCAAGTTCACGTCGGCTGTATGCCGTGGGGGCTGAAGGGACACGAGCACATACACAACCAAACACGCAACCACACACGAACGCGTGACAAAGGGTAGACCCTGGAAAGCAGTCACACGCCGCGCTCTGGTGCCAAAAGGGGGGGGGGGGGGGACGGACAGGGCAATGCGACGTTTGAAGAGCGTGATACAGGCCCGGCCGGCCGCATGGTAGACACGGTTGACTGTCAAACGAAGCATCAGAGTAAGGCCGCTGGGTGACCTCACGTGTCACCGCCATGTCACAGGAGGTTCGCGTAGAACTACCGAAACAAAACTACTCACAACAGAGGACAAGTAAGAGGGGGGGGGGGGGGGAAGGGGACGCGGAGGGGAGATTTGATCATCGTAATCTCACAATGTCACTCGAGGACTTCAAGACTCCAAAACATATGTCCACAGATTGAGAGCGCCTGTAAACACGCGAACCGAAAGGAGAAGAAATAAAAGGAACCCAGGATGTAGCTTCATAAAACAAAATAACAGGCAAATAAAGGTGAACAGAAAAGAAAGAAGAAAAACGAAAAGGAAAGCCATCAAGCCATGAAGAGAACAATACGAATAGCAATCCGTCCAACTGAACTAATTTCTTTAGTAGATAGCCTCCAAAACGCCGACATGTCATTGAGAAGAACCGGGTAGCCAAAACCTGACAAAGAAAGAAAGAACTTCTATCCATTGCTCTCACTCTCACACCCTCTCACACTCGTTGTGCTCTCTTGCTGGGAAACGAAGGCGGGAACAGGGCAAAACGCAAAGACAGGAACACGACGCAGTGCTATGAGAAGGCAACGTGTTAGTATACTGAGAATTGATGGTCCGCGCTTTCTTTGTGGTGGTATAGGGATGCTTTGGCACGTCGTGCTTGTTTCATCTGCTGTGGCCCGGAGAGAGTGTGTCTGTGACTGTCTGTGACTGTCTGTGACTGACACAACGATGACCCATCACAAACACGAGAAAACTAGGCGACAGGAAACTACAAGCTGTGGACACGGAACACAAAAATGCTCGTAAAAAGCGAATGCACACATACCGGAAAGAGGACCATGACGCTGGCCCGATACAATAACAAAAAACATGGACATGTATCTTGGAAAGCGTCTCCCAAACAGAAATGCAGAGTAAGCGATTCCCCAAGAAACTCTGGCTACTGAGGTCATTGCGAGGGAGGGAAATGTGTATCCAGGCTTCGGCGGTTGATGGCGATCCCAGAAGCAGAGCTGAAAATCCAAGGTCCAAAGAGGCATAAAGAAGAGCTTCGAAAAACCAAGGGGCCGTCGAAAGAGTCGTCAAATGAAAGAGGCACAACATGTGCTAATGCAGCGCAGAAGAAACACGTACACTCCGCATATCAATCCTCTGTGTTCGAGAAGATGAGATAAACCCCCCCAAAAAGTCAAAAAAGAACGACGACAAGACAGAACGAAAAAACAGGGCCTATTCAAAACGTCCACGTTAGCAGCGAATTGAGTTTAGAGGAGTAAGTCATGTTGTTTCTCACCTTTAAATTCCACATCACCAGGCACCAGTTTAAAAAATCATGGCACAGAGCAAGAAAGAAAAAGAAGAAAGAACAAAAACAAAGAAGGATGCACAGCCAAAGGCATTTCTGTTTTTGGTCACGAGCAAAATTGCAACAATCAAACAATGACGAAGGATAGCACAACATGTAGGAAATTCGTGCGCAGTCCGCAATGCGGCTTAGGTGTTGTCCTGGGTGCGAGGCTGTTTTGATGTGGTGTTCGTGGTCCGGACGATAGCCGAAAACAAATTAAGCGACAAGATCATACAGTCTGGAGTCAGTTCACAGAGAGAGATGGCGTCGGTCCCCAAGCCTGCCAAACGGAATTCAGACTCGAATGTCTCGGCTTAGTCGCAAAGACTGTGTAGCCAGCTGGGCGTGACCCCGTCAAAGGCCAGACTAATGGTCCGGAAAGTCATGAGATATTGTGCATGTTCCTGTCCAAAGGAAGAAAGAGCAGGCGGAAGCCTCGTCCATCTTCGCATAGCCCTTTCTGCTTTATCCAAAGTGCAATTGGTGTTCTGAGTGAGGGTGCGTCAAAGCTGGTTGATATCTTTTGTGTAGTTGCTCACCACATGGGCGTTTTGATTTCCAGACTGCTTGCCAGCTGGCAGCGAGGCCCACTCCAGGGAAGGATAAGAAATGGAAAGAGACCTTTTGTAAACAGCCCCGAGAGAGTTATTTGGTAAAAGCCCAGTTCAAAAAGGCCAACCAGTTCAGTCAAGAACCTGTAGGGACGTATGCTGACGGCAAGCCTTCCCAGAATGAACCTTCGAGAACAAGTCGATGAGAGTTTTCTCGAAGCCCTTGGTTTCAAGAGTTTACTGGGAGAAATCCGGGAGTCCATGTCCAGTTAAATCCAGGTCACGGCCAGAGAAAGGGTCCAGTTCCAGGATATGGTAAGAGCGAGACAGAGCAGTAGCATGGGGAGTCAGAGCAAGGCCCGTTATGCAACGACAATTGTGTACCATAACGGTATCTTGACGTGTGAAGAGAAAAGGGCGAAGGAATGGGGCGGACAAACGAATGACTAGAGAGAATGAGTGACAAAAAAAGAAAAAAAATTGTGTGAGAGCGCACCAGACACCGAGAGAGTAAGAGAGGGTGAGAGGAAGGGAGAGGAAGAGGCCTCGACAGTGGAGGGGCTTGAGCATGGCACATGATCAGAGAAGCACAAACGCCTTGACCCTACCATCGAGGAAGGACCCACACGCCCTCCTTGAATGGGGGAGCAAGACAAAAGGATGCCAGGCCGTTTTTGAAGAAGGGTTGTGGTCATCTCCGGCCGTAGTGATGGTGTGAGCTGTTGCTGGATTTTGTCGCCGATCCAGTCCTGTTTGGGGGAGTAGCGTCCCGGTCCCGGTCGGCGGGGCGGTCGATGCGGTCCCGGTCCCGGAGGTCAGACCGTTCACTTACGGCACGTTCACGGTCACGGCGAGGTCCTTGTTGTTGGCCACTGTTGTTGGGGAGTTGAGCTTGCGTGTTCGCTGCTACAGATCCAGCGCGGGTAGGGGAGTGGGGGGTAGGATCTTCATACTGTTGGGCCTGCGTCTGCTGTGGTTGCGGAGGAGCCGGGTTGAAGCCTGGGTTGGCCGTATTTGCTGCTGATAATATTTCAGTAACGACAATGGAACCACAGCAGCAAAGTCAAGGCATTGTGAAAGGAAGAAAACAAACTCACCTCGACCGTAGCCATTATCAATTGGCTGCGCGTAGGAGGCAGTAAGATTGGAAGCCGGGGGGTTCGGATAGCCACCATAGCCTCCAGATGGGCCGCCGGGACCGCCGTTGTATCCGCCGCGAGTGTTGTTGCCAGAATTGCCGAAACCATCATGTCCATTGGGTGGCGAGCTTCGTCGTGCTTGGGCCATAGGTGCGTCGGTCATCTGCATATCCATTGAGAACATGTCGCGGATGGGTGCAACGGCGTAGTGAGCACCACTCGAGTATCCTTCCTGGCCTATTGGTACATTGATTGCCCCGGGGTTTCCAGCACCGTAGTTGCCGGTCAAGCCATTCATGGGGGCGGTTGGTCCTCCATATCTAGGATCCTGGGCACCTTGCTGCTGAGGGACAGCAAACGGCGGTTGTTGTGACAGTCCCTGGGGATACTGCGGGCCGTTTCCATAGCCACCGAGTCCACCAGGCGGACCGAAATGACCGGGCCCTCCGGGTCCAGAAGCACTGTAGCCTGGGGCCTCGCTGCCCGGATACCGCGGACCGGAATCAAAGTCCCTGTTGCCGCCGCCGCCGCCGCCGCCGCCATAGGATGGCTGCTGCATGCCATAAGATGGGTTTCCGCCACCGCCGATGCCCCGTTGAGGGCCGTCTCTAATCTGCGAGTCCTGGTAACGGACTGGGGAAGTGTTAGGGTTATGTACGCGGTTGCCAGTCCAGTCTCTAGAGGAAGAATCTGGTGTACCTGCGCCAGACTGATGCTTCCGCCGCTCTGCTTCCCACCGAGCAGAGTCGTTTTTCAGGTCGGCGATCATGGCCTAATGACAAAAGGGTTCCCAAGTGGTTAGTTGGCGCGTCGAAAAAAAAGGGGGAAAAGAAGAGTGAAGGGCCACCCGTAGTTGGGACAGGTCCTAGCGGGTGGGGAGGAGCAGGCGCGTCTCACCGAAGTCAAATTACGGTACGCAGTGATGAAGTAGCCCTGGATAAGACGCCCGCTTTCCTATTTGAGAGAACGACTATCAGCAAAAATTGAAGACTTCACGACGGGAGCAGACGAAATTCCCCTGGAGCCCGGTGTCAGGGTACCAGTCGCCGAGGGCTACCGAACTCACATGCGCGTGTGTTCCGGGCCGGACAAGGGCATCGTTGCCCAGGTAGCGACATATGTCGGCTGTGATGACTTCGCGATCTATCCCATCGCGAGGCACAAAATACTCATTTTGGCGCGGCGCGTTGCTTGGCGGATATATGCCGCTGGTGCCTCGTCCTCGGTTTGCCATGTTTTCTGGGGTTCACGGGATCCACGGTCAGGGGAAACGGCGAGAAAAGATGGAAGATGGAAACAAGAGTCCAAGGTGGAGAAGGAGAACAAGGCCACTCAAAAGACGCACGGAGAGGAGGCGGTGCGGGACAGAGGAAGGAGGGGGGGAGAAGGGGGGAAGAAGGGGGGAGGAAGAAGGGAAGGAGGAATACAGTCAGTTAAGATCTGGAAAGCAACCAGAGACAGGCGTGTGCGAGGGGAGGAAGGGAAAGGAGAAGAAACGAAACTCGAGAAACAAGAAAGAAGCGGGTTGGGAGGAGGGAGAAGAAATGGAAAAGACGACGGGCAGGGTGTGAGGCGCGGGGGGGGGGGGGGGGGGGGGGGCCCCACCACGAGTCCATCGACATGCATGGCAACACCATTGCGCCAACGTCGCAGCAGTGGCTCGTCGGCGTCGTCTGCCAC